>JASFAX010003355.1:0-42721 GCA_030737875.1 Allium sativum | reverse complement strand
GTGGGGGAGATTGTAATAACCCGGAAATCAGAGCCAATTTAAAATTTTTATTTTGGCAATTTTAATGAATTTTGAATATTTAAAATGAGTAATTTTAAATAATAACGATGAAAAATTTATTTTCGATGAAGTTAAAACGAATAAATTTATTTATATATATAAAAAAGAATTGAAAATGGCGCGATAGATTAAAAATTCGATTTCAAATTTCAGTTGAACATACAGGATTCAAAATAAATCATATTTCAGCGAAACAAGAAATATTTGAATCTGTTTGATCATATCTTTCTAACGATCTAAGAAACTGAGATTTCACTTTATAGAGTGAAAGATATGTCTAGTTTAAAATTCAGAAAAGTCGCTGTGGAATTTATATATTTTTTAATATATATAAAGGCCTTGAAAATAGCTGTTTTGCAAACGACCTCGGTTTTCGACGAAACCACTTTTGTTAGATCCGTGATGTCAAATTATTGCTAGGTTTTAAAATTCATAATTTTCTGAATCAGTATGTGAGCGTGGCGAAGCTAAACGTGTTTTAACAGTTTTAGTCAATTTGGATCGACCAGAAAATGGCCATTTTCCAAACGGTCCCAGAATTTGATGAAATTAGTTGTGTTAGGACCGTATCATCGATACGAAGTCAGAAATAATTTTTCTGGAATTTTCCGAGTTAGGATGTGGCCCCAGTAATTTAAAATGTGCGTTCAAATTCAATATACATTGATTTATATTTTAATTTTGATGAAAACTGATAGTAACAGCCGAACTGGCTTGCAAAACATATTCCATTATGTTCGGAATATGAGTAATTAGCTAGGGGCGTCAGTCATTGGGTTCAGTTTAGAGGTCGTATTGGTAAACAAGTTAAATTCACGAATTAAATATATATTATTTAATTTATTATAAATAACCCTTGCCCAATCAAAACCCTAGTCAACCCATCCCTTGGTCAAACAGAAACCCGTCGTTCCCTCTCATTCTGCGGCGGGTTTTGCTCCGATTTTCAATCCCAAATTGCATCCAAATTAAAATGAATTAAACCCAAATTTATATAAGAAATTGTAGAGATTTCTCACAGCTTCAAATCCATGCCAAAGTGATTGTATCTCGTATGTTAGTTTCATCGATTCGTCGCCTTAATAAGGACCAGTTCACCGCGGATTTCCAGGTTGATGGAGGCTTCGAGTGGGCCATGGTGGGTGGCGACGGGGAGAGGAAGGAAGGGTGCTTCGAGTGGTCAACGTTGATCGAAGGCCAGCGCATTGGTCATTGTGCGGTTTCGAACCCTAGAAGTCACAATGTGGTTGAAGTGGGTTCGGCGGATGTCTGTTAACAACGACGGATGAAGAAGGACTTCAGAGGGGGGCGGCCTAATTTTAGCAGATAAAGATTTAACAGTTTTTTTAATTTTATTTTTAGTTTTTATTTTATTTAAGTAGTTTAAATAAAATTAGCTTTAAAAATATAAAAATACTTTGTTTTGAAAATATATAAGATACTTTGTTTAAAGTATAAAGATACCTTGTTGAAAATATACAGAATACTTTGTTTTAGAAATATAAAAATATCTTTGTTTTAGAAATATAAAAATATCTTTGTTTTAGAAAGATAAGAATATAGTTTGTTTAGAAAAGATAAGAATATAGTTTGTTTAGAAAAGATAAGAATCAGTTTGTTTAGAAAATATAAAATCGGTTAGTCTAGAAAATATAAAATAGCATTGTTTTTAACTATATAAAAATGTGATTTTTATCCGTTTAGCGTTGGAATATAAGGGTTCGATTTTTAAAGTAGACATCGATATAAAAATATGATTTTTATATTATAGAAAGAATAAAAAATGATTTTATATTGGTAGAGTATTAAAAATATGATTTTTAATATATAGAACATCATATTAAAAATGTGGTTTTTAATATGAACAGCGTGAAAAGGATGGCGTAGGAATTTCGGGCAAATCAAATCGATCAGATGTTAAGAAATATAATGGCAGAGTGGAACCCAAAGGTGAGAACTCCTCACTTTTAAATTTATTTTCTAGTTGAAATATATATTAGGATGCAGACGGTGCTTAGTAGCACCCGACACCCGTCGTCCACAGACCAAGGATGACTTGTTTGTTTGGTTGCTGTGTTGTGAAATTTGATTGTGTGATGTGAAATAAAATAAAATATTTTATAGTGGAAAATATTTTATGGTTAAAAATACGATTTTTAATGTGTATATGAAATAAATATTTATAAACAAATCGGAGATTTGTTTATATACACTGATTTGATTGATATTGATTGGGACGATAAATTTTACACATCACCCAACCTCACAAATAAAATATGTGTTTGTTGATTTGAAACCCCCACACGGGTATTGGGATGATATTTGACGTACACTAATCCCGATTGTTTAGTTGTATGTCAATCGAAGGGTTGACAGACTGTGTAAGCGTTAACTATTTATATTTAATGCTTATGCAGTTGTGTGGTGCACTCTGGTTGATGGTTGATTATTTACCGTTGCAATTATATACATATGTTGTAGAAAATCCATATAATTAACATTATATGGTAATTGATTGGGCCTCATTCCAATAGAAAATAAATTCAGGTGTTGAATTGAAAATAAATTCATGTGTTGAATAGAAAATAATTTCATGTGTTGAATAAAAGCAGTGTTGATTAGATAGACGCCATTTTGACGTGAACGATATTTATATCGATTTTATTCATTTTATAATGAATATCGAAAGTGATTTCAAAATCTGATATTTTGAAATGAATTGAAATTCAGATTTATTTTGAAATGAATTGAAATTCGAATTAAATTGAAATAAACTGAAATTCGAATTAAATTGAAAAGAATTGAAATTCGAATTAGATTGAAATAGAACTGAAATCGTTTTGAATTGAATTTAAAACGTATTGAAACTGAACTGAAATTGATTTGAATTGAAACCGATTTGAATTGAAATGGAATTAAATTGAAATCGATTTGAAATGAAATTAAAACGAATTTATATTGAAAAATTCAATCTTGATCTGAATTTGAAAAGGAAGTTGAAATCGTTTTGAAAACGAATTTAAAACGATTTACAAAATACGTTTTAAAAGGAAATCGACGAAATATATATATATATATATATATATATATATATATATATAATGGCCTGAATAGATCGCGCCGCGCTGCGGCAGTTCGTGAATTTCTACCATTGACTTCGAACGGATATTACAGGAGATCTAACCGTCGGATTCTCCTGAAATCGGAACCGTTGGGTTCGTATCAAAAAGTGCTTCCTAACGAAGGAAAGAAATTAGAAATCTAATGGTTGGATTTGGAATTATATCCAAATCAAATTTGGAAAAGGTCGCTGTAAGTGCAGTTCGACGGCCGTTGATGGAAATCGACCGTACGGGCCTTTATAAAATTATTAAAAATAGTAATAATTTGTGTAAAATCATAAGAAATGATTTGTGAAGAATTGGGATGAAAAACTACATATTTGAAAAGATAAAAGTAGATTTTTATTGAAATGAACTAGTTTTGAACTAGAATAATAATTTATTTATTTTTAAATAAATTAGTTGGATTTGAAAGGGTTTTAAAAGTAACCAGAATTTCCAATAATTGAATCGGAATGGATTTGAATCAAAATTGTCTTTGGAATATTTTGATGTTGGATTTCGTGATGATACATATATTGTTACGGGAATTTGAAAGATATATTTATATCGTTATTTCCAATACGATATTTGTTGGTCGTAGAATTTGATATTGAATATAAGCCGATATATTTTCTATTCAGAGCCTTGTATTTAATATCAACTGTGATTTGGGTTTGTCATGAATGGTGTCTTCATTAACACTGTCCTTAAGCCCAGTTGAGAAAAAGATTAAATCTTTTAGTTAGATTTAATTAAGTGTACTAATTAAATGGTATTTAATTGGAATTGAATTTGAATTGATTTTTGGGTTTATCGTGAACGGTGTTTTAAATAACACTTGTTCTTTAACCTGATAATTAATGGAATGTGATTTTGGGTTGTCGTGAACGGTATCTTCAATAATACTGTTCTTTGACCCAGCTGGGTTAAGAAAATCAGAAACTAACTGGAGATTAGTTAAGGTGAATGGTTTCTTGGGTATTGATCTGATGTTGGTTTCGGCCTTCGGGGTTAATACTTAGGGAATTGCTCACTTGCTATTTTTACGGTTAAAGGCTGATAGAATGGAATGTGATTTTGGGTTTATCGTGAACCTGATTTAAATGACATTGATTCTTTAACCCAGTTAAAGATTAAAACTAAACTGAGTTTTAATGAATCTTTAATTAGATTGAAAAGATCGAGAATGGAGTATCACCAGTTTTGCTCCAGGCGATAGTTAAATCTTTAATTAGATTTGAACATGAAATGGTAATTGAATTTACCGATAACACCGTGGCGTTAGATATGAAATATTACCAGTTTTACTTCATGGGATGAATAGGTTGGGATTGGGAAATAAAATAAATGATTACTTCGGTGTGGTTCGCTAATCCCAACTAGTTTGAAGTGATATTCAAAGGAAGATTAAAGAATAAATTTAAAAGAATTTATCTTTGATAAAATTAATGGGAACCTTTCCCTGAGAATATGAAATTTAGAAATTTACTGTAGGCTAGCTAAGAAGAATGGTTTCCTGGGTATTGATCTGATGTTGGTTTCGGCCTTCGGGGTTAATGTTTGGGGAATTATTCTCTTGCTAATTTACGGTTAGTGACTGATGAATTGGAATGAGGCGTATGTTGTGTTTGTGTAACACTTATTCATAAAATACGAGAGTTATTCGAAAAAACGGGGTTTATCCCATTTTGAATAACTGATATGACGATTAGTCGAAGATGAAGATGGTGGTTGAAGACCGGAGGTCTTCACGTCGTTTGGATAATTACTGATGATCTTGATTGGGTCGTACACCCAAGAGGAGGGAATCAGTTGGTGATCGTCCAGACGTACTTGGAGATCGATGGATTTGCGAGGTACATGGTGCCTCCGGTTTCGTTCAGACCCAAAATGAACTTGTAAATGGACTGAGTGTTTGACATTGGATTTCATTCTGTGTGACTGATATCGGTTGCATAGAGTGGTTTGCCTGTGTGGCATGCTAAGATGCAAATGATCAAGGCATCCGTTGAAAAGCAGATTCTTGTGGTAGATGATCAAAGCACAGCCTGTGTGGCATAGCTTTGTGTAACGTTGATTCGCGAGCCTCACACCCCGGTTGTGAACCAAAAACGAGAGAAGGACCTCAGGGAGGACATACGTTTCTTTCTAGTTAGAAGTGGCGTCAGTGGTTTTACATGCCTTGACGAGTTTGACTTATGTGGTTGTTGATGTTGCGAGGCACCTTGGATATATCGGTGACTATGTGAAGCCGATGGAGTCATTTGTTGGCTCATTTACACCCCAAAGGGCGGGGAAACGCAGTGTTCAGGCATAATCATCCACATCGGTGGACCGACCTGACGATCCAAGGGTTGATGCATTCTGATCCTAAGACATGGGCTAGATTGTCTCGAATTCGGTAGAGGACAATCCCTTGCCTCGGTTCACAGATGGAAATCCAACTTCCAATACGTGACGTTTCGGTTTTTAGTTGTAATCCTATATATGGCGACATAGTGGTATGGGACATTCATGCCGCCTATGATTGATATTTACGATCATATATAAAATCAGAAACTAACTGGAAATGAGCTAAGATGGGTGGTTTCCTGGGTATTGGTCTGATGTCGGTTTCGGCCTTCGGGTTTAATACTTAGGGAATCGTTCTCTTACTAATTTACGGTTGGAGTCTGATTAAGAATCAAAAGATGAAATTTAGCGTATCAAGCATTCTTTGGCTATTATAAGGTAAAACCCTATCCTCCGGCTTGCGTTGCATTGTGTGATGGGACCTGGGTCTTATAATAGCTTCATTTTTCTTTATTTAGCATTGCGCTGTTTATTTGCACTGGTATTCTTAGGAGGAAACCCATTCCGTGTTATACGGCGTGGTCCCTTGATTTACCTAACTTTAAAATAAAGATTAATAACTGTTTTAGTTCTCACACCAGTCACATGACTGACCTGGAGTTTATTGTTTTAACCTAAACTCTGGGTGCCTTAATTTTTGACACGGGCAGCTAGTAGTTTTGGTTTTGCAGATTTATATTCACAAGATCCTGATTTACAGCTGGAACGATACTCGAAAAGCTCTGTATCCGTGTATTACTTCTAGTTGTGTTTTGCATTATTTTCCGCTTCGATTTATTTAAATGTAATTTAAATCTCTGATATTTTCTGTGTAATATTTATTTATACTATGTATATTCTTGTATTCTGACAGAATTGTTTTAATTAACTACGAAAGGTTCTTCTGTCTGCGTTCTTTTGTGTGTTATTCTTGAAGTATCCGCTCTTTCCTTCATGGGGAAGTTATGGGTCCTTGTACCTCAAGTCTACGATACACCACCCAGAGCAGACATGCATGTATCTAGACTGTCCCACGTACATATTGTCAATTGTAGCTCGATGCATTAACTGCACATCCTCTAATGTGCACCGAGTTCCGTGGCAGGGCGGTACAATAAACATTGAACTAGATCAGAAGCTTATCCATATCTGTATAGACCCACCTTTACGAGCCTCAAAATACAGATATTCCTAGGTCTGTTTTTCATGGCGGCTATGGCCCCATCTCGGCCCCTTCCTCAACTAGGAAAGACTGCAAGAGCTAAGTGGCATGCCACTAACAACAAAAATTCTAAACATCCCATTGGCATCTCCCCTCAACCACCGTACCTCGATAGTGAAAGGTGAATGGTCTATTGGGTTTATCTCTAGTCTTTTTGCATCCCACTGGCTGCCGATGATGGGTACCCGACGATCTACTATCCTCATTGCTCCTGACCTCGCCTCCCGTTGAGGTGATCGTCGAATCACCCTAGTGTCACCTCGTCACAGCATTTTGACTGCAAAGCTACTTTTGTAGTCAAGGCCCACCTACCGGGTTCTTACGCGCAGACCCATCCTCTGAGAGCACAGCCTAAACATCTGCCACCACATAGAAGACTATCAGGAGCACCTTACATACCTCGGCAAGCCGCATACTTCCCCTTTTAGTCCTTCGGAGCCGCCGGAATAGTCAGATCAATTTTCGCCCCCTTCGTGCCCCATGACACCACGATGATCTTTCCTGTTGGGTTATTCACCCTCAAATGTATGAAATGGTCCAAGTGCCTCATTTTAATGTTTCTTTAGACTATGTGTCTAAACATTCTTTTATGTGCTTGCTTTACCTCACCATGTTTCCATTTAAGTTGGTTATCCCCATTCACATTGACTTTGTAACACCCCACGTCCATTAATGTCACTCACTAAGAGAATGCATTAACTTCCATGGAGTATTATAAGAGTATTGAATAGAAAATCACAAGACAGATATATAGATGGTACTTAAGAAAATTCAAACTTTATTCATTGCAGCGGAAAAGAAAAACATGTTTTCTTACAACATCAAAACCACATACTAGAATCAAGTACATAAATATCCATCTTGAACAAAATTATTATCAGAGTACTTAAAAGTAAAATCATAATCCCACTCCAAATAGCCATAATGAAAAGAGATAAAGCTGAGCATTACTCTCAACACTTCCAAGCGCTTCAAGAAGAAATAAATCCAAGTCAAGCTTCAGTGTTTTCTCCTTGAGAACCTTGGGGGGAGGGGGAACGGAAGAAAAAGACGCAAAAACAAAAAGGTCAGACATAAAGCCTGGCAAGTCCAAGTACTTTTAGCATGAAAATAAGTAAAGCAACATGACAGGAATAAACAAGATGGAAAGTATAACCATGACATAAGGTAAAGATGGATAACAGGATGAATATAAAGAAATGTCTAGTGCGCTTCCCAGAATTCTTACTTAATTTAATTCTCTGCACCACCTACTAGTAATTCTTAACGAAAAGATCCCAACCTGCTATTAGTAGCACTCAGGCGCAACATCTAGTAAGAGGTATCCGCCCCATACAATCCTTGAAATTCCACTTGCCCATAATAGATACTAGATGTCCCCACACTACCCCTAATCGATCGGCTCCCTAACTGGTAGATATCTGTGCGGGTCCCAGCTTAGGGTGTATCACTCCCTAAGTGGCAATCCGTGGGTGCACAGCTTTATACCTACTGATGTGCAGTGGCTAAATCTTCCAATGCCGGGAACACCTTGTGCACGCTTAACGAACCCGTCGGAACCTGCATTGCTACCCCTCCCTCTTATTTGACCGCTTATAATCAGCCCAGTAAGCGTGCCCCAACCCTGCTTAGCTCAGGGTTCCCGATACCACTAAGTGGGTTACTGTCTGAAATGGGTCCCTACCGCTACTAGGTTTTTCCCCAGCGTTTATCCTAACCCAAACTTATATTGGTTAAGTGTTGTCTATCAACCCAGTTGACTTAACCCCATCCACTTATCTAATCAATATGCATTATTGGTTAAGCTTGCCTTAACCCTATCCACTTTGTTCATGTATTATTGGTTAAGTTGTCATCTTACATAGGTTAACTTAACCCCACCCACCTAACATGTTTTATGTATCATTTTCATCTTTCATCAGCATTAATTAGTTATTAATGCACAAACCTCTCACATTAGGTCGATGGCTAGTGGCTGCTAGATTTGTCGGGCGGTTCCGGGCAGACTTTTGCCACAAGCCAGACTTAACCTCATGTCTAAGCATCTTTTAGTTATGCCTACGACCTCTCACATTAGACTGGTCATTTGTTGTTGCTGGTTAGGGCGGTTGGTTCAGGGCAGGCTTCTACCGTAAACGGAGTCTAACCTCGTGTCTCAGCATGCTTATCTTGGCCAATTTATTTATTCGCAGTTTATGCCAATTTTAGGCTAATTATGTCAATTACCCAAAATTCCCAATTTCATATCATGCCCAACAATTTACATATATTATGCCAAATTTAACATTTGTCATGCCCAAACCAACCCAACGTATATTATGCCAAATTTCACATCGTTCCCTAAATTATCGTGCGTATGTTCAACTCTATGAGATTTGGAACAGGCTCGAAGTAGTCCGGCTATAAAAACCAAAAAGGGAAGAAGGAAGGGATAAGATAAAGAATAGGCATAATAATAACAATAGGCATAAGTATGAACTGATCATAAAGATATGATAAAACTGATGATAATATCGACATCAGCATATAAGAATCATGAATCTGATGTTATAGGCTAAAATAGAATTGATGAGATTCAATCTTATTATCATGTATAATTCCGAAATCCAATTTACAACATGTCAGAATTGCTTTAGCATTATTTTAATCTAAAAATAATCAATGAACTCACAAACATTGGAATAAGGAAGAGAATTAGGCGTTGTAGTTGTTGTAGATTCGATCCCCTTTACAGAATCCCTTTACTTTGATTTGTTGAAGAAGGAGGACATTAGATTAGGATTAGGATTAGGTTTAGGTGTGTTTATATAGGTGTAGCGAGTTAATTAGGGCCATTAGATTAGATCAGGAGCCATAGGAATCGTCTACGTCATCCGACCAATAGAAAATAGCCATGTTGCGAAAAAAACGATCTTTAACCAATAAGAATGCGCCATGTGTGCAACATGATGCGCAACAGCAGGGTGTTGACACCCACATGTCACACACACACACACACACATATATATGTATATATACATATATATTTATTTTTTCTTTTTAACCATTTTCCCAATTAATCCTCCAATTAACCCTTTCCACACTAAACCGCTTTTTAATTGAACTGCGTTCACACTAAGCAACTTTTTAGCCATTCCCCTAAAACAAAAATATTGCGCTGGTGGGGATCAAACTCTGTACCTCTTGTATGCAAGTTACATGCTCTAACCAACTGGGCTACTTAGTCATTTGTTAACAAGACTTAGGACAATGATATCCATTATTTTTTTCTCATTCCTTTCTTTTCATGTTTTGTTGCAATATTTAATTAAAAGATATCTTTTTCAACCTAAATCGTTTTCTGTAAACCATAGGTCCAAATTAGCTAGAAAATCGCCACGAACGCAATGACGTTAATTTTGTGACCAAATTCCTGAAGCTCTTCAAATTTTCGTTTTTATTTCTATTTAATTGTTCGCATGCATTTCTTCATATTTCATGTATTGCATTTAATTTCTTTTATTAATCTTTTTCCTTTATTTCACTGCATGAACTTATTACATGCAATTTTATTGTGTTATTTAACTTTTCTCTTGAATATATCTATGTATATAATATATATACATATTTCCACATTTTTAATTTCATTAAAAATGCGGGGTATTACACTCTCCCCTACTTAAAGGATTTCGTCCTCGAAATCTCTAAGTTAAGAAGAATGTATCCTACCATCCATCATCCATCTACTCATCCATCATCCCCAAGCATTCATTGTCCTTAAAAGATTTCTAATGCTCCTATGAATATATGTAGAGGTGTGTGTATATGTCCTAATACTAATGCGAAGATCAGGTGGTCTAATGATTCAGCTGACCTCCTTATTGCAATGTATGTTAGTGCCATGAATCCAACATGTATGCAAATAATCCTATTATAACATGTAAGTTCTATGTGTGTGCACGCTCATTCGTCCAAATGCAACATCCAGATGATGATACATCCATTTTCATCCATGAGGAAAAAGAAAAATACACACACATCCATATGTAGTATGAGAATAATTGAGCCTATTTAGTGCCTAATGTGTGTGTATATGAATCTACATGCAACCACTAGAAAACACTTGCATCCATCAAACATAACATGTCTCAAACACATGTTTACATCCATGGGTTCCCTATCTAAAGGTCGAAGATTCGATCGATAG
Source organism: Allium sativum (assembly GCA_030737875.1). Lineage (NCBI taxonomy): Eukaryota > Viridiplantae > Streptophyta > Magnoliopsida > Asparagales > Amaryllidaceae > Allium > Allium sativum. The sequence continues at coordinate 31,818 of JASFAX010003355.1, read as the reverse complement.
GACACAGACGAATGATAGAAACTAGTACGAATAAGAAGGTTTTGAAAAAGAAGTTAAGTACATAGTCCTGAAAGGAAAGGGTATGAAGCGTGATATTTATTTTCAGTCTCCCAAGTCGCGTCTCCTTGATCATCTCCAAAGTCCAAGATGCATAACCTTAAAAGATCTTCTAGAATCCGATTCACTCTTTCTGTTTGGTCGTCCGTCTGAGGGTGATAAGTGGTGCTCAAACACAATTGCGTTCCTACCGCCTCTTGTAAGCTCTTCCAAAACTCACTAGTGAAAATGGGATCTTGATCGCTTACGATACTAGAAGGTATGCCATGTAGATGAACTATCTCTCGGAGATAAACAGATGCTGACCATGTTGCTTTTCTTTTACTCTTAACAGGAATGAAATGGGCACTCTTGGTAAGTCTATCTACTACTCTTAACGGGAATGAAAAGATCTTCTAGAAATCTCAACTTTTCTCTTCCATTAAAAAACTATAATCCAATATATTCGAAAGATTCTTGTTTTAGAAAATTTCAGACTTATATCGCATCATATACACTCATTCAAAGTTCAAATCATAAAATTACAAACTGCTACTACGCGATGAGCTCATTTTAATTAAATTTAATTTATATGTTCGACCTTCATGAAATTAAACCATAGACATAAATAGTGATTTAATTGTTAACACGATATAAATTTTAGCACAATATAAATTTGCATGATATATATTGTTAACTTTTCCAAAATCATCTACTAATTCGCAATATATATCGATCCATTTCAAGTTGGTAACCATCTAATTAAATTATAAAATTCCAAAATTAGGGTATGATCATATTCTAAAATTAGGCATTAATCTATGATTATCATCTAACCACTAATTATATCATCAATCAACTAATATATTATATTATCGTCGACTAATACACAATATTCGTTGATTTCTAATTGAAAATCACCTTAAAATTTAACATATGAATTTATTTACATTCCTAAATTAACTAATAATCTACTATTATACAAAACAATGACTAATCAACATATGCAAACACATAATCATCAATATTTATCGATTTAGGATTAGAAATATACCTCAATTAGCAAAATGGAACAAAAATTAGAAGAAGAGGGGGCTGCGCTAGAGGGCTTGGAGCAGAGTCGGTGCTAGGCAGGGTGGCGGATGGTGACAGATAGGTGCTTAAGGTTTTTTCTGTGGTATTTTTTGGATAAGAAAGGAATGGGAAGGAAAGTGACAGGTTGTGGGTATATTCAGTAATGTAACGGTTAGCGATGGTAGGGGTGAGCAAATGGTTGGTTCGGTTTTAAACCGATCAACAATGTTGAAATCAAAATAACTATTCAAGAAACATAAACCAAACCAGACCAAATCGATATTCTTTGAAACCAAAACCAGCCGAACTGATAATATATTGTTTGGTTGGTCTATCTCGAAATAAAATAGATCTTTTATTTGTTGATATAACATAGGATCAAAACAAATAATTAAGTTCATATGGTGCCAATATTTTAGAAAGCAAACTCTTCTTCTAAAAATGTCAATTGAAACTAAAAACAATAATAATATTTGTTGACGTGGGGAATTATCGCTTTATTCGCGCACGCCAACCCTCGGGTGTATATGTAATATGAACACACTAATCCAAATCCAAAATAATGCAGTGCAAGGAGAACATAGTTTTTTATAGTGGTTTGGCACTAACACCTATGTACACTTCATGGTAATCATTCATCATATAATTTATGATATAGTTGTGTAACAACCCGGAAAATCTGAACCAGTTTGAAAATTTTAAATTGGCCATTTTAGTGGATTTAGAATAAATATTTTAAATAATAATGACGAAAAGTAAGTTTGAATCGACGTTTAAAAATAAATATAATTAATTCTAATTATAAACAAGGCCTAAAATGGCGCGGTAGTTTCAAAAATTGAATTCAAACTTTGACTGACTGTACCGGGTGTAAAATAAAACGGATTTTAGTGAAACCAAAAATATTTAAATATGTTAGTGAATATCTTTCTAACGAATCTGAAAAATCGAAGTTTCATAGCGGAAAGCAAAAGTTATGGCTAAATGAATTTTCAGAAAGGTCGCTATAGAGTTTATATAGCCCGTGAAAATGGCCATTTTGTAAACGACCTCAGAATTCGACGAAACCATTTTTGTTCGATCCAAGATGTCATATTATTGCTAGGTTTCAAATTTCATATTTTTTGAAGCCAGTATGTGAGCGTGGAAAAGGAAAATGTATTTGGTCGATTTTTGTTAAATTGGATCGACCAGAAAAGGGCCATTTTTCAAACAGTCTCAGAATTCGACGAAACTAATTTCGTTGGAACCGTATCGTCAAAAGATAGCTAGATTTATTTTTTGGGAATTTGTAGAATCAGTATGTGGCCCAGGAAAATTGAAATGTACGTTCAAATTAAATATTGAATATTTTATATTTTAATTTGAAGGAAAACTGACTGAAACAGTCAAATGGGCCTATGAAACATATCCCATTGTGTTTGGAATGGGGGTATTTAGCTAGGGATGACAGTCGTTGGGTTTGAATTCGAGTTCGTATGTGATAAGGGGTATTTTCGGATTTAATTGAATTATAAATTAAAATAAAATTCCTTGGCCAATCTCATTCTCCCGTGTTCTCTCTCCCCATAGCTCCAGGCGCACAATGGAAAACCCTTCCAAACTTCTCTCTTCGATTTCTCTCAAACCACTCACTGAAATCACGTAATTCTTGATTCATTTTGAAGCTCTCTCTATCCTCTTCAAATCCATATAGGATTTGTAATTTATAATTTGGTATTCATCGAGATTGAAGCCTCCAAACCTCAGAACTTTCGGCCGCCGCCCATCCTCGTAGGCACAGTCGAACTGGCCAACTTCCCCGGGCGCTGGAAGCTCCTCCGACCCCCTTCAACCCTGCGCAACCCGATCTGGACGAAGTGCCTCGGATTGGAAGATTTTGGCCGACCTAGTTTTGATCTGATTAGTGAAGGTACGGGTTCTGTATTTTTTAACTGTTCCAACAGTTTAAAACCATCGCGAAATTCAATTAACTTCTAAAAATGATATCTTTTTCGTTTGTGGTCGAAATTCAGTGAAATAAGAGATAGTGGACTCGTGTGGACGTCTTCTACATTCTAGAAGAGACCACATATTTTTCAGAGCCTCCTGCTATTTTTGGTGGAGTGGAACCCAATGTGAGATTTCTAAGTTATAAACGATATGGAAAACGACGATGTATAAATTATATAGTCAATGTATGAGTTATATAAGCGTTGTACACCTCATGTATAAGCATTGTATAAGTTGTATGTTCGATGTATAAGTTATATATGCGTTGTAAAAATTATATATGTGTTGAAATAGAAGTGAAATATATATATATATATAGATATAGATATATACGCCCCTCGCCCACAAACCATGGACAATATTTATTGGTTGTGATTGGTGTGAAAATTGGTTGATAACGAATGGTTTATTAGAATTGTTTGTGGTTGAAATTGATTGATAGTGGTTGAAAAATACCCGTTTATGGTTGAGAATTATTTAGTTGAAACCACATAGGATTAGTTTGTGGAAAAGAAAAAAAATATACATGCCGCCTGCGTGCGAACTAGATGCATGAAATCCCCATTGTCAAAAGCTGCGAGGCTTTAAGATAGAGCGAGGAGCCGTACTAGGGACGACCCCGGTTTTAACTACCCTGCCATTATGCTGCCGAAGTTTTGAATAATAATCGTGTTTTAGAATTATTTTCATGTGTTGAAACTGTATTCGTGTGTTGAATAGAAAACCTTCATGTGTTGAATAGAAATTCATTCGTTGAATAGAAATTCATGTGTTGAATGGTATTCGTGTTTTAAATAAATTGTTTCAACAATAAAAATCACATTTTTATTATATATACGAACTATAGAAAACCTTCATGTGTTGAATAGAAATTCATTCGTTGAATAGAAATTCATGTGTTGAATGGTATTCGTGTTTTAAATAAACTGTTTTAACAATAAAAATCATAATTTTATTATATATGTGAACTATAGAAAACCTTCATGTGTTGAATAGAATTCATTCTTTGAATAGAAATTTATGTGTTGAATGGTATTCGTGTTTTAAATAAACCGTTTTAAAAATAAAAATCACATTTTTATTATATATACGAACTATAGAAAACCTTCATGTGTTGAATAGAAATTCATTCGTTGAATAGAAATTCATGTGTTGAATGGTACTCGTGTTTTAAATAAATAGCTTTAAGCATAAAAATCACATTTTTATTATATATACGAACTATAGAAAACCTTCATGTGTTGAATAGAAATTCATTCGTTGAATAGAAATTCATGTGTTGAATGGTAGTCGTGTTTTGAAATAAATTATTTTATAATAAAAATCATATTTTTATCATCTATATGAACTATATAAAATAGTCGTGTTTTGAAATAAATTGTTTTGCAATAAAAATCACATTTTTATTATATACATGAATTGTCAAAAATAGTGAAGTGTTGAAATAAATGTCGGTTGGATAAAAATATCATTTTTATCAAATGTTTGAAAAGAAAATAGTTTTGAAATCGAAGAATCGATTACATTTATATACACATATATATATATAAATATAATTGAAATATATCGAATAACAAAGCTGCAGTTCGTGTTTTGAAACCATGATTTCAAACGATTAGTGCGGGAGATCCGACCATCGGATTTTCCCGAAACCGAAACCATTGGATTCGCCTTGGAAATATCTTTCCAATGACTCCCACTTTGTGAAGATCCAAAGGTTGGATTACCTGGAATGTTTAATTAAAATCTGAAGAAAAACAGCGCCAGAATCGATTATATATATATATATATATAATTAAATTAAATCAAATAACAACGCTGCAGTTTGTATTTTGAAATCGAAACTTCAAACGAGTGTACTGGGAGATCTAACTGTCATATTTTCCCAAAACTTGAACCGTTGGATTCGATTTGAAAAGATCTTTCTAATTATATAAAATTTATGAAGATCCAACGGTAGATTTTCAGGTATGTGTAAATCAAATCTGAAGAAAAACAGCACCACGGCCGCATTATGGACTGAAGCGTCGTTCGAATAAATTGGCTATTTTTAAATAAATAAAAATAGCGATAAATCGTTATAAAATATTATAAACGATATGGAATGTGAAATTTAGAAACTAACTGAAGGTTAGCTAAAACGGATGGTTTCCTGGGTTTTGATCTGATGTTGGTTTCGGCCTTCGGGGTTAATATTTGGGAAATCGTTCTCTTACTGATTTACGGTTAGTGAATAATGAATTGGAATGAAGCGTATGTTGTGTTTGTGTAGCACTTGTTAATTATATACGAGAGTTGCTCAGAAAGACCGGGTTTATCCCATTCTGAATAACTGAATCGACGATAAGAAATCGAAGATGAAGACGGTGGTTGAAGACCGGAGATCTTCACCTCGATTGGATGATAACTGATTTCCTGATTGGGAGGCATCCCGAAATATGGATAATGAGTGGTGATCGTCCAGATGTACGTGGAGATCGATGGGTATGCGAGGTATATAGTGCCTCCGGTTTCGTTCAGACCCGGAACGGACTTGCAATTGGATAGTGTGTCTGACATTGGAATTCAATCTGTGTGATTGATAGCCATCAGTTGCATGGTGTGAATTGCCTGTGTGGCATGCTAAGATGCAGTGAACAAGGCTTCTGTTGAAAAGCAAAGTCTTGTGGTTGATGATCAAAGCCACGCCTGTGTGGCGTAGCTTTGTGTACAACGCGAATTCGCGAGCCTCACACCCCGGTATGAATCAGAAACGGGAGAGGACCTCAGGGAGGGCATGCGTTTCCTTCTAGCTTGAGGTGGTGTCAGTGCTTGAACTAGTTGACATTTATATTATTTTCACCTGTGTGGTTGTTGCTGTTGCGAGGCGCCTCGGTTATATCGGTCGATCCGGGACCGATGGAGCCATTCATTGGCTCATTTATGCCCCATAGGGCGGGGGAACGCATTGTTCAGGCATTTTAATCCACATCGGTGGACCGGCCCTGTCGCTCTAAGGGTTTGACTGAGTACTTGCCCTAAGACTCGGGCTAGACAGTCTCAAATTCGGTAAGGACTATCTTTTGCCTTGGTTCATGACGGAAATCCAATTTCCAAATACGACATGTGCGGTTTTGATTGTATACTTATATATGGAGACATAGTGGTATGGGGCACTAATGCCGTCTATGATTGATAGTTATGATTGAAATTGTTTTTGAAACTTATAAACACTAGTAATAATATCAAATTCTTTTGTTTTATTCGTATCAATCATATTTTGGCCATTATAAGGTAAAACTCTATCCTCCGGTTTGCGTTGCATTGTGTGACGGGAACTGAGTCTTATAATGGCTTCATTTTTATAAAAAGCTTTGCGACGTTAAAAGATTGACTTGTTTTAAAGCACTGGCAATCCAATGGAGTAAACCCGTTCCGCGAAAGTGGCATGGTCCTGTGATTAGCCATATTGTAAAATGTGTTAAGTAGATTTCTCGTACCAGTCCTATGACTGACTCATAGTTTGTTTCACTTGCAAACTCGGGTGCCCCTTTTTCTACATGGGCAGCCCTGTATTCAGGTTTTAGCAGGCTCTTTCTGGATAGCTGGATCTGAAGATGGATTCTATCATTTATCTCTTTTATGTTGTTCAACTCCTATTGTACATATTATGTTTGTTTTCTGCTGTAGACATTTATGTATAGCTAAACTGTTTTTGTACTAAGTATGATCCTATGTACTGTGTAACTCCGATGATTACATTTATCCAGTGTATTATTTGTACATTATCTAGTGTATTTCTTTATTTCTGTTCTACTATTTTCTGATTATGTGTTATATTCCAAAGATTACCCTTGCCACCGTCAGTACGGGGTTTGGGGTCGTCACAACGTGGTATCAGAGCTTTGGTTAAGCTTAGCTCTGGTATATAACACATTAACGAACTCGTCAGAGATAGAACCAGTAGTGTTCTAGGACGGGTAACTCAATATAGATAGGATCAGTAATATCCTAGTACGAGTATAGCAGAATCAGAGTAACTCGTTAGAGATGGGGTCAGAAATGCCCCAGAACGAGTTGAGAGTTATATGTTTATAAATAACGTATTTGTGATTATATATATAGTCCAATTTTAGAAATATAATTTTTGAATATATAAAAGATATATATTTTTGAAGTAAAAGAATATATGAATCGATTTGTATGATTTTGAAAAGTTAAAAATAAAATTGATTGTTGTTTGTGTTGTGTGATAGTGGATTTGATTAATTAAATTATTAGAACGATAGTTAATTTAATCAATAAGAGAATGAATCGTAGAATTTATTCGATTAAATCACAGATTGAAATGAGTTAAAAATAGATAGAAATATATACATGTGCATTATATATGTTTCAACAGGTAAATGGATTAGCTGTTGAGTAAAGAATTTATTTGCGTGCCCGACAAATAGGTAAACCTTAATCAGTTGGATGCGAAATATTATTATATCAACTCCTGTGAATGCCATTGGATGCAGAGTGCTGGTTGTTCTGTGTGTAATAATAAATGTCGCCATAGGATAGTAACAATTAATTTTGAACTACACTACATGGCATACTTCTTGAAGATAGGCATACTTCATCATATACCACATAAGCATTTGGAGCTTGTGTGACGAGGTTGAAGATTTACCATACGAGCGAGAGGCTTTTATGGCAATGACTATATATTACAAGTTGAACTGATGACTGATATGGACCATATAAAATGTAACGGTAAATTGCTAGATTAATAAAACCCCACATGGGTCTGGAGATGACAATAAACACGTCTCTCTGGTCATTAAGGCACAAAAACCATTTATAGGGTGACGAGAATTTATTCTCTGGAGTTATAATCTATACACCCTCCCCTGTGGACACCGGAATATATCACTATAAATATGTGCATGCTTATTAGGATTTATTGGGTACCTAATACGGCCCAATAAATTTCCAAACCCCACCCCGTACAAAGGAGGTTATGGCGAAATTTTTCGAAAATTTAGGGTGTTAGCCAAATTTTTGAAGAATATGAAAATTCTCAGAAACTGAAAAGTTGGAGAATGGAAGCCAGATTGAAAGTAGAGTTGGTTAATCAAACCACTTTCGACTTTGTTCCTTTTCGGGGACGAAAAGTTTTAAGTGGGGGAGATTGTAACAACCCGGAAAATCTGAACCAGTTTCAAAAAATTAAATTGGCCATTTTAGTGGATTTAAAATATTTAAAATAAATATTTTAAATAATAATGACGAAAAGTAAGTTTGAATCGACGTTTGAAAATAAATATAATTAATTCTAATTATAAACAAGGCCTGAAATTGCTCGGTAGTTTCAAAAAATTGAATTCAAACTTTGACTGACTGTACCGAGTGCAAAATAAAACAGATTTAGTGAAACCAAAAATATTTAAATCTGTTAGTGAATATCTTTCTAACGAATCTGAGAAATCGAAGTTTCATAGCGGGAAGCAAAAGTTATGGCTAAATGAATTTTCAGAAAGGTCACTATAGAGTTTATATAGCCGATGAAAATGGCCATTTTGCAAACAACCTCAGAATTCGAAGAAACCACCTTTTTTGGATCCGAGATGTCAAATTATTGCTAGGTTTCAAATTTCATATTTTTTGAAGCTAGTATATGAGCGTGGAAAAGGAAAATGTGTTTGGTCGATTTCTGTTAAATTGGATCGACCAGAAAAGGGCCATTTTTCAAATGGTCTCAGAATTCGATGAAACTAGTTTTGTTGGGACCATATCATCAAAACATAGCTAGATTTATTTTTTGGGAATTTTTAGAATCAGTATGTGGCTGAGGCAAATTGAAATGTACGTTCAAATTAAATATTGAATGTTTTATATTTTAATTTGAAGGAAAACTGACTAAAACAGTCGAATGGGCCTACGAAACATATCCCATTGTGTTCGGAATGGGGGTATTTAGCTAGGGACGACAGTCGTCGGGTTTGAATTCGAGTTCGTATGTGATAAGGGGTATTTTCGGATTTAATCGAATTATATATTAAAATAAAATTCCTTGGCCAATCACATTCTCCCGTGTACTTTCTCTCTCCCCGATAGCTCCAGGCGCATGACGGAAAACCCTTCCAAACTTCTCTCTTCGATTTCTCTCAAACTACTCAATGAAATCATTCATTTTGAAGTTCTCTCTATCCTCTTCAAATCCATATAGGATTTGTAATTTATAATTTGGTATTCGTCGAGATTGAAGCCTCCAAACCTCAGAACTTTCGACCGTCGCCCCTCCTCCTAGGCACAGTCGAACTGGCCAACTTCCCCCGGCACTGGAAGCTCCTCCGACCCCCTTCAACACTGTTCAACCCGATCTGGACGAAGTGCCTTGGATTGGAAGATTATGGCTGACCTAGTTTTGAACTGATTAGTGAAGGTACGGGTTCTATATTTTTGAACTGTTCCAATAGTTTAAAACCGTCGTGAAATTCAATTAACTTCTAAAAATGATATCTTTTTCGTTTGTGGTCGAATTTCAGTGAAACAAGAGACAGTGGACTCGTGTGGACATCTTCTACATTCTAGAAGAGACCACATATTTTTATGAGCCTCATGTTATTTTTGGTGGAGTGGAACCCAACGTGAGATTTCTAAATTTTAAACGATATGGAAAACGACGATATATAAAATATATAGTCGATGTATGAGTTATATATACACTTAATGTATAAGCGTTGTATAAGTTGTATGTTCGATGTATAAGTTATATATGCATTGTAAAAATTATATATGTGTTGGAATAGAAGTGATATATATATATATATATATATATATATGCCCCTCGTCCACAAACCATGGACGATATTTATTGGTTGTGATTGGTGTGAAAATTGGTTGATAACGATCGGTTGATTAGAATTGTTTGTGGTTGAAATTGATTGATAGTGGTTGAAAAATACCCGTTTGTGGTTGAGAATTATTTGGTTGAAACCACATAGAATTAGTTTGTGGAAAAGAAAAAAATATACATGCCGCCTGCGTGCGAACAAGATGCATGAAATCCCCATTGTCAAAAGCTGCGAGGCTTTCAGGTAGAGCGAGGAGCCGTACTAGGGACGGCCCCGGTTTTAACTACCCTGCTGTTATGCTGCTGAAATTTTGAATAATATTCATGTGTTAGAATTATTTTCATTGTTAGAATTATTTTCATGTGTTGAATCTATATTCGTGTGTTGAATAGAAAACCTTCATGTGTTGAATAGAAACTCATTCGTTGAATAGAAATTCATATGTTGAATGGTATTCGTGTTTTATATAAATTGTTTTAACAATAAAAATCACATTTTTATTATATATACGAACTATAGAAAACCTTCATGTGTTGAATAGAAATTCATTCGTTGAATAGAAATTCATGTGTTGAATGGTATTCCTGTTTTAAATAAACTGTTTTAGCAATAAAAATCACATTTTTATTATATATACGAACTATAGAAAACCTTCATGTGTTGAATAAATATTCATTCGTTGAATAGAAATTCATGTGTTGAATGGTATTCGTGTTTTAAATAAACTGTTTTAACAATAAAAATCACATTTTTATTATATATACGAACTATAGAAAACCTTCATGTGTTGAATAGAAATTCATTCGTTGAATAGAAATTCATGTGTTGAATGGTATTCATGTTTTAAATAAATTTCTTTAAAAATAAAAATCACATTTTTATTATATATACGAACTATAGAAAACCTTCATGTGTTGAATAGAAATTCATTCATTGAATAGAAATTCATGCATTGAATGGTAGTCGTGTTTTGAAATAAATTGTTTTATAATAAAAAATCATATTTTTATCATCTATATGAACTGTATAAAATAGTCGTGTTTTGAAATAAATTGTTTTACAATAAAAATCACAATTTTATTATATACATGAATTGTTAAAAATAGTGAAGTGTTGAAATAAACGTTGGTTGGATAAAAAGATCATTTTTATCAAATGTATGAAAAGAAAATAGTTTTGAAATCAAAGTGTTAGCCTACTTTGTGAACTAGGCAACACTAAGTCGAGATGTCAAGCGTTGAAGAACACTTCTTCCTAAAAAGCATCGGATCAAATCGAAAGGCTACTACCAGGCCGGGACGGAACAGAGCAGAGTGGACAAGAGCTCAAGTTCAACACAGGTCGGACCGGAACGGATGCCCCGATCCGAATCCCTTCTACTCGCCCCTCCGAACCGAACCCAGTATACCATGTTGCTTCACCCCACGATCTCCTGGATATTCGGGGTAGTTACAACCATTTCCTACCCATGGTGACCACTAACCTGGTGCGCTGTCAACACTCTGAGCCCGAGAATGATGGGATAAGAGCCACGTAGCTCCGATCTGAACTGGATTCTGGGTGAATTTCCACCTATAAATACCCCATCAAGAGGCATTTGAAAGGATCTTTTTTGAGCACTCTTACAGTTCAAACATCAAAGGGACCGAATTCCAGCGCTCCAAACAATCCAAAATCATCATTCAAAGTATATGTTGAGATAGTTAAGTGAATGCATATGAAAAGCGAGTGAAATTGAGTGAATATCTCATTGTATTTTCATCTACATCATCTAGCAAATTGATTATAAAGTGGACGTTGGCTTTTCAACGCCGAACCACTATAAATCCTGTGTCTCCTTTTCATTTCCGATCTTATTTTATTTTGATTTTAGTCAATTTGGGTGTTAGAACCACTTTTTGGTCTAACATTTTGGTGATTTCACTGAGAACATTTGAATTCTCTGTTTTTCTAGATTATCGTTCTACTTTTTGGACCGTTGAGTTCAAAGAAGTTAATCCTTAATTTTCAACGCTTTTGAATACTTATTGGTTGATTGTTGAAGAACTATGGCCAAAGGAAAAGGCAAGGAAGTTCAAACCAGTCGAGGGAACGGAGTTGGTGAAGATCAACAAAACCCGGTCGTGACAAGGTCTCGTGGGCAGAGTTCGAGAGCGGATCGGACAGGTTCAGGAAATCCGTACCGACCTCTAGGAGAGAGCTCCGATCCGAACTGAGTAGGAGACATTGAAGAAGTGCACTCCCCTAACCCGAACCGATCCGAACAGGTTTCTCAGCTCCGATCCGACCGGGTTGCTCAGCTCTGATCCAATCAGGTTGCTCAGCTCCGATCCGATCTGTCACTAGGTGATGCTGGAACCTCTACTCGAGCTCCTCCAAATGCTCCGACTCCAGCCACCAGGATCAATGACCAGATCAATCCATCTGTGCCTGTTACCCAAGGAGATTTTTCGCGCCTTCTTGACATGCTTGAGAGCACTAGGGAGGCTATGAAAGTCCATGAGCGCACCAATCTTATGATGCAAGAGAATATGAGAATCATGAGTAGGGAAATTGGCGAACTCCGCAGACAAAGAACTCCATCCTCGGTTCATCACACTGCAATGGATCAGTCTTCTTCTTCTAAGGAAGAACGGCCCCGTGAAAGAAGGCCGCTCGAACGACCTCAGAATTTGGAGCAAAATGAATTTTGGATCTTTGGGCTCCCGCAAGGACGCTGCTCGGGTGCTAGGACCCAATGATCCGAGCTTGAGAGAGCCTATGCTATTACCAATGCGGGGATCCCATGTGTTGCCTAGAGACCCTAACCTTACCAATCCCACTCAGGGACAAATGCTTCAGCCCCTTCCTCCCGAGATCGACCGGGAACGTAGGGAGCAAAGCAGAGCAGAAGCGGCTAGAAGAAGGAGGGCATTCCCTGATCAGGAGCCCAGAGGAAACCCGAACATCAGAGCCAGGGAGCATGAACGACCCTTGACCAATGCTGACGTATGGGCTATGGTACGCCAGATCATGTTTGAGAGTCGAAACTACACCAATGAAGATTATATCATTGAGTGAAGCCATACTCCCTTTACTGATGACATCCTTGACTTTCAGTTCCCACGACGTTTTAACCTGCCGCAGATGGATAGGTATAACGGGAGAACCGACCCGGGACAACATTTGATGCGATACGCATGGCTTATGAATGTTGCCGCTGCCCCTGACGCAGTGAAGTGCAAGGCTTTCCCGATTTACTTAGAAGACGTGGCATTACTATGGTTTACCCGACTTCCTCCTCGATCGATATCGAATTTCAAGGAATTGAGTGAAAATTTTATGAATCAATTCCGACTTCACTCCCGAAAGTCTAAGAATGTTATTGAATTATCGAGAATTAAGCAAGCGTCGGGTGAGTCTCTGAAGTCATATCTTGACCGTTTCAACTTAGCTGTAACAGAAGTCAGTGACATGCATGAGCCTACCATCTTGATGGCTTTAATGGAAGGAGTTGATTCTGATTCCGAGTTTGGAGATTATCTTTCTGGGAAGCCACCTCCCACAAGAGAGTTGTTTTATGAGAAGGCCAATATTCAGTTAAGACGAGAGGAAGCAAGGGCAAACAGAAAGAGGAAGTCCGGACCGGCTTCAAAAGAAACTGTTCAGAGTAATGTTGCCGTAAAGCAGTCTAATGAAATTCTGGGAAAGTCGAAGTGAATGTGGGAAACAAGAATGGAAACAATAATAATGTAAACGGGGGCAACAACAACCATTATGTGAATGGTAACAGGAGAAATAGGAACCGAGGAAGTAATTCTGACAAAAGACCCTGGTTCCAGACCTTTGAGAATTATTCACCGCTGAATGACACTCTAGAGAACATTTATTTGGATACATACAATGTTTTGCAATACAAAAGACCGTCGCCACGAGATTCAACAGAGAAAGAAATCGCAAATGGAAAATTTTGTTTATTTCATGGAACTCATGGGCATTCAATGAATGAATGTCGACACTTGAGAGATGTAGTTGAGAAACTGCTGCGCGAAGGAAAATTGGATGAGTATAAAGCTGCCCCAAGAGACAGGGGGCAAGGAGAACAGACCCCAAACCAGAATCAGTCTGCTCCCAAGCCCACAGCACCGCAGAATGGCAAGGGAATTGTTATTAACACCATAGTAGGTGGACTGCACCCATCTGTCCACAGATTTAGAGCAATGGACCAATACGTTAATGCAGTTAAGCACATAGATGTGGATGAGTGCGACGATTTGGAAGATATCACCCCTGTGAAACAGCAGAAGACAATGTTCGATAACGTGGTGTTCCGTAGCAGAGACGATACCGGAATCCAGACACCTACCGAAGATCTGTTGGTCATTACTACTACCATTGGACCGTCACTGGTTCATAAGGTACAAGTGGACAATAGAAGCTCTGTCAATATTTTGTTTAAGAAGTCATTTGATCAGATGAAACTCGAGTCTGGAGATTTGAAGCCTTGTGAAGGTTGGATCCAAGGCTTCAATGGGGCATCGACAGCTCCAATGGGGTATATAGAATTTCCCGTAACATTGGGGCAAGGGGATCGTCGAAGAGTACGAATGCTTCAGTTCGTAATGCTGGACGTAGATTCGCCCTGCAACGCATTATTAGGAAGGCCTGCCCGTGCAGAGTTCAGGGCTTGTATCGCCCCGTGGTGTTTATTGCTTAAGTTCCCAACTGAAGCCGGAACTGCAGTGATGAGAGGAAGTCAAGTCTCCGGATGAGCTTGCTATATTGCCGAGTTAAAGATGCTGATGAAGGGACTCAACATCAAGATTAAAGGTACCTCACCTCCTCCAAAGGAGGGTTCGGCGTAGCAATTAGAGGGATCAGCCCCGAAGGAGTTGCCCAAGGGAATGCCTGAAGACTTGGATCCCAGAGAAGATGAGGAACCAGAGGCTAGAAATGCAACTCCTAACGAAGCGACAGTGGACATACCCATTGATGATGCTGATCCACCAAAAGTTTTGAAGATTGGATCCCAGTTGGATCCACACTGAGCTAAAGAACTGGCAGACTTCCTCAAGGCAAACCTGGATGTGTTTGCCTGGACCCACGCCGACATGTGTGGGATATCGCCATCCATCATGAGTCATTCACTGAGTATAAACCCAAAACACCTGCCTGTAAAGCAAAAGAGACGTGTGTTGGGCCCAGAGAGGTCGGCAGCTCTGAAAGAGGAAGTGGAGAAGTTGAAAGAGAATGGATTTATTAGAGATTCGACATATCCCGACTGGATATCGAATCCTGTTTTGGTAAAGAAGTCAAACGAAAAGTGGCGGACATGCATTGATTTTTCGGACTTGAACAAAGCTTGCCTGAAAGATTGCTTCCCACTCCCTAGAATTGACCAACTTGTACATTCGACAGCAGGACATGAACTTCTTTCTTTCATGGTTGCATACTTCGGGTACAACCAGATTCCCACGCATGTTCCCGATCAAGAGCACACGAGCTTCATTACAAATTTGGGGTTGTATTGCTATGTGGTCATGCCATTCGAATTGAAAAACGCTGGAGCTACCTACCAATGCTTGGTGAATAGGATGTTTTATAACCAAATAGGGAAGACTATGGAAGTTTATGTGGATGATATGCTTGTCAAATCGAAACAGTCCTCCAGCCATACACAAGACTTGGCAGAGATGTTTGGTATCCTGCGAAAGTATCGGATGAAGTTAAATCATTTGAAATGCTCATTTGGAGTGGCATCTGGAAAGTTTCTAGGTTTCATCGTGAGCTCTTGAGGGATTGAAATCAATCCCAGTCAAATAGCAGCGATAAGAAACATTGAAGAACCAAGGAGAATCAAAGATGTCCAAAGTCTTGGAGGGAAAGTAGCTGCGTTGAGTAGATTTATCTCCAAAGCAACAGACAAATGCGTCCCATTTTTTGACTTGATAAAAAGGGGAAAGAAAAATTTCGAATGGACTCCGGACTGTGTTGAGGCCTTTCGAAATTTATTGGAATTACTAGAGAAACCACCGATTTTGTCGAAGCCAGTGGATCATGAAGAGCTATTTGTTTACCTAGCAGTGTCGGCTCACGCTGTTAGCACCGCCTTGGTCCGAGAAGAAGATAAAGTGCAAAGGCCGGTATATTATGTAAGCAAGAAATTGGCAGCTGCAGAACGCAACTACCCAAGGATTGAGAAGCTTGCTTACAGCCTCCTGATTGCCTCCCGAAAACTTCACCACTATTTCCAAGCTCACCTAATAACCATATACACTGATCAGCCTTTGAGGCAGGTGTTGCAAAGACCCGAAGCATCGGGACGGTTGATCAAATGGAATATTGAATTAAGTCAGTTTGATATAAATTTTCAGCCACGGAGATCGATCAGGGGGCAAGCTCTGGCTGACTTTATAGCAGAGTTCACAATTCCAGAGGAGGAAATGGTCAATGACAAGGTGGTCAAGTTAGAGCAGGAGTTAAAATTAGATCCATGGAAGCTGTACACAGACGGAGCCAAGAACGACCGAAGGTCCGGAGCTGGAGTCGTCTTAGTTACTCCTGAGGGACGATCGTTATATTATGCTCTACGATTAGAATTTTTAGCGACTAATAACGACTCTAAATATGAAGCCCTGATTGTCGGGCTGAAACTTGCTAAGGAACTCGCAATAAAGGCATTGGATATATTCTGCGACTCCAAAATAGTCGTCTGCCAAGTGCGGAAGGAGTTTGTGGCTCGAGGACCTCGACTTATCGCCTATCTCGGGAAAGTGGAGGAGCTGTTGAGCAACTTGGAACGGTATAACATAACGCATATCCCAAGAGCCGAAAACCAGAAGGCAGATAGGCTAGCAAAGCTAGCTAGTTACGATAATCCGGAGGTATGATTCCAATTGAAACGTTGGGATCGCCAAGCTTTGAGTCAATGGAAATTGAATTAGCTTTCGAAGCAGAACCAGAGAAGGAGTCGTGGATGACCCCAATTAAGAATTTCCTTAGAAATGGGATACCCCCGTCAAAGAAGAGTGAGAGGCGGGCCATAGTTCGCAAGACCACCAGATACATCCTTCAAGATGATACTCTCTATAGACAAGGATTTTCTATGCCCCTGTTACGATGTATAGCACACAACGACATCAAGCGTGTACTAAGAGAAGTACACGAAGGTGAGTGTGGAGATCATATGGGAGGTCAGACTTTAGCAAAGAAGGTATTGCGGTATGGATACTTCTGGTCCATAATTAATAAAGATGCAGCTGACTATTCACGACGCTGCGACAAATGCCAGAGATTCGCCAAGATCCCCAGAGCACCACCGACCCAGCTCAAATCGATGGTGAGTCCTTGGCCGTTTGCCATGTGGGGAATTGACATCATCAGAGTTCTACCGATTGCCAAAGGAGGAGCGAAATATGCAATAGTCGCCATGGACTATTTTACGAAGTGGGTGGAAGCTGAGCCCTTAACCAAAATCACAGCGAGAAAGGTGATAAGTTTCGTGGTTAGAAATATCATATGCCGATTTAGGATTCCAAGGACCATTATAACTGATAACGGAACCCAGTTCGATGGTGCCGAATTCAGAAATTTCTGCCAGAAATATAAGATCGACAAACGGTACACCGCAGTCGCCCATCCACAGTCAAACGGGCAAGTAGAAGCAATAAACAAAGTCATAAAGTCCATCCTCAAGAAGCGATTAGAACGTGTAAAGGCAAAATGGGTGGATGAATTGCCCTTAGCTTTGTGGGCATATCGGACAATGTTTAAGACAGCTACCGGTCATACTCCTTGCTATCTCTCATTTGGTTCAGAAGCGGTAATTTCGGTAGAGCTTGAAGTTCCCTCTCACAGGGTGACATATTATGATCCGATGACGAATCGGGCACTCCTCCTCGAATCTCTTGTTGAAATCGAATAGAAAAGGGATGAGGCAGACTTGCGTGCGTCAAGACATCGACATCAGATGGCACGCTATTATGTCAAAAAAGTTCGTTTTAGGACCTTTGAACCAGGAGATTTGGTGCTAAAGCGAGTTTTTCCATCCCTTTCTCACCTCGGTCCAAAGTGGGAAGGGCCCTTTGTCATCCAATGGAAACTTGAAACGGGAGCCTTCAAGTTAACGACCGTAGATGGCGAAGAAGTACCTAGGGCTTGGAATGCCCAACACTTGATGCGATATTTGAATTAGGGATGTTGTACTTTTTGTTGTTTTCCTTATGAACTCTGTAAAAAGGCACGACTTGCCTTAGAAAAGTCTGTTGATATGAACAAAGAACTATAAAGTGGATGTAGGCTACGACTTAGCCGAACCACTATAAAAATATCGTGTGCCATTTACTTTCCTGCAATATTTATACCTTCAACTACTATTCCATTATGATTGTGGAATATAAGATGTTAATTTAAAACCTGAAAAGTTGAAGACAGTTATATGCAGGAACAAACCCAACGACTGTTTGTGCAATAAGACATGAAAGAATGGGAAGACGACATTCTTAGCTCTAACTCTCAAGAATTGAGAGAGAGTATAAAGGACGGGAAGACGACGTCCTCTGAGGCGTGAAGGTGCACCCAAACAAGAGACCGCCTCAGCAAGAACTCTAACCCGAATATAAGACGGAAGAGTATAAAAAATGCCAGAAAAAGGACAGGCATCGATGACACAAGGAATGTGGCCCCGTCAGAGATTCTGGGACATTCAGTCTTTTTGACTAAATCTTGAATAGTTTTTCAAGACTGATTGGGGGTATATATGTACACACATATTTCCCCCCACTATGACTCCATTACACAACTATAGTAGGACATGCATTTGCATTTTTAAATAAGTACAGAACTGACAACTAACAGACATTGTAGGAAAAGAATTATTTTTATTTACAAATGAATGAACTTGTACAGGAAAACAGGCAAAAAGAAGGTGCGAGGGCCACACTCGCAGCAACAATTATGGGCTAATCAAATGCTAAAACAAAACAAGACACTCCATCATTTAGACTTCGAAGTGGACTTGGACTTCTTAGCAGCCTTCTCCGCATCCCTCGCCTCTTTTTCAGCATCAGTCAAGATGCGCTTTGATTTTTTCTTCCCCGAGACTGAAGTGCTGGAATCGGCTGATTTCTTCACGGGAGTCGGAACACTGGAATCAAGAGAAGACTTTTTAACAAGTTCTTCTGTAATAGATCTAGTCGACAGCTTAACAACTAACCTTGATCCAGCGTTCACCACTGCAAGAGGCTTAAGGCTTTCAGGGTCTAGATCTTCAACTTTAAGCTGCATGCGTTTGTCTTGTTCGGCTTTCAATGCAGCCAAAGTGATATCATCGACACTTTTCGACTCCCCAACTATAGCCACCTCAGGGTCTTCCTCGTGTCCCCCGTTGCCACCATCATCTTTTAAGGCGTCTTTCATTTCGTCATCATGAGGAGTATCAGCCTTAGATGGTTCAGTTCCTTCTCCCGAATCTATGGTGGCAGCCTTGTCCTTTCCCCCTTTAGCCTTCTCCGTAGGTTCTGCTCCAGCGGTGGTTCCCTGGGACATGTCTGTCTTTTCGGACGGTTCAATACCTATAGAGTGAGAAGCAACAGTTATCAACTCAGGAGAAAATAATGGGTTCTTCATCGATTGCCCAATTACGTGATGAGAGGTAGAGATAGCTTTGACGAATTGAGGTGAAAATTCCGTTGACTTCTCAATTGGAGTGACCGCTGTCTCCAACGCCGTTTCGGGTATGGGGGATAAAAGAGATGCCCGAGGGATCCCCGGGTTTTCGGGATCATATCCCTCTACTTCAGAAGTTTCAGAGGCAGTAGAGGAAGAACCAGCCTCAGGAATGTTCTTTTGCTTAGCCTTCCGCTTCTCTTCCTCCATAGTAGCAGCAATAACGCGACGTCCCTCGGCTAGGCATTCTGGTTCATCATCTCGTAGATATTTCTCCATAAGCTTGTCCTCGTCAATGGAATCAACCTTGAGCTCCTCTTTCTCCCATTCAACGATTTGACTCCATACTTGGACCAAGGTATATGGATAATCTTCAATCC
This sequence comes from Allium sativum, assembly GCA_030737875.1. NCBI lineage: Eukaryota > Viridiplantae > Streptophyta > Magnoliopsida > Asparagales > Amaryllidaceae > Allium > Allium sativum. The sequence goes on along the minus strand of JASFAX010003355.1, from coordinate 11,870 downwards.
AAGAAATGTTCCGGCAGAGAATTATATGCGCAAAGAATTCAATCATTTATTTGCCGAACCCATGCACCTCTTCCTCAGCTTCTGACAGCTGCTTGCGGGTCTCTTCAGCGGATTTGATAACACCTTCGACGTTACCCTCCGCTAGGGCAGCCCTGTTCTCCGCCTCTACCAACTTGGAAGCCAAGTTAGCATTTTTCTTCTCCAATTCAACATTCTTCTTCGCTAACTCGGCCTTCTCCCGCTCAAGGTCAGCGTAAGCAGGTTGCATTTTGGCAGCATCTGACTTGGCATCTTCGGCTTGCTTTTTCAATTCCGAACGCTCTTGGGTATGGGACTCAAGCAAATCATGGTAGCGTTTTTGTAGATCCTCAAATTGTTGCTTGAAGCTAGCAGCATCCCGTTGAGCGACAACAAGTTGGGTATGTGTATCCTCGGGGTCTTTTCCTAAATTTTTTAAGGCACTTGCTTCGTCTTTTGCAGTCTTTTGCATCAAGTCATTATTCGTGATTAAAGTTTGGATGATTCTGGAAAGGCTGCACGAATACTTGAACATCTCTGAATATTGTTTCTCGACCGTGTCTATTTTTGCTTTGGCCTCATCTGCCCACCTCGAAGAAATAGGCTCAAGAGCAGGTAAAAAAGTCAAGTTTTCGAAGTAATGGTCAGAAAATTGCTCCTCCAGATACGCCCGCTTAACTGCAGTTTCAGCATCCAGCGGTGGAGGTGCAGGGAATGTCAGCTTGGTATCCCTGTGCAAGGAGGGCTCAATGGCCTCTTCATCCCTTCTAGGCCGTTTAGTGGGAACCTTACGCTTGCTTCGTGATTGGGTATCTCTTGGCGGGCTCCTCTCCCTACTGCGCTTTTCTTGAGAAGAGGTTGAGTCTTTTAATTGCGGCCTGTCCTCTTCTCGGCGACCTTGGTAACCCCTATATCGCTCTGGATCTGACCGGACGGGAGAGCGAGAGCACGAGGACCGCGAACGATAAGAATCATAGGGCCTTCTATCGTCCCTACTGCGATCTTCGCGACGATCATACTCAGTATCGTGAGGGGGTTTGGACATGCTGCGACGAAGTTTCCTGATATCATAATGGGAATGGGACATTCTACCTGCACAACAAGGCAAATGAAATTCAGAGTCAGTGTTTTCACAAAAGAAAAGTGCTGTGAAATGTGGTGCTATTGTGTTAAGTGCGTCCTAGGTGGTGTTTTCCCCCCAACAAACCCGAGTCTGAAGCTAGACTAGTACGAGCGGGCTCTTTGGCCTTAGTAGGAGTGGTCTCTTCGGAAGAAGTGAAAACTAAAGGATTCTTCCTAAAATCCTCTGAAGTGTAAATAGTTTCACGTAAGGGGAGATCTCTCAAACCCTGAAATGTTGGGTCATCGGTACTAGGGGCGTCTCCCTGAGAAGCATCAATCGGCAGCTCTTTGGAAGACATTGACCTCTCCGGAGAAATGGCATCCTCGGGAACAATATACCCCTCATGGTGCTTTTCGGCCATGTTAGCCAATTCATCATCTTGAGTCGAAGATGGAGAAGGTGAAGCCTGAAGCGGCATGGTAGGAGCTTTCGCCCGTTTTTGGGATTACGTCCACTGGGGGAATATATACATATAGACCCGTCCCGTGACCAATGCTACGGGTAATGGACAACAACCCGTGAAAATGAAGATATTCGTCCTTAAGGACTTCATCAATAGTTAAAAACTTTTGATCACCATTAAGGAGTCGGTGCATCCGACCAAAGAACGCTTGATCCGATATTTGTTTTGGGTTATCAACTGCAAACAAAAAGAAAACGGATTAATGTGGTGGCTTGGACGCACAGAGTCGAGATTTAGAAAACCAGTGCTTTACTTGATTCCGTCCATCTCCTAGCACACTCTGGCTGTTGCCTTACATAAAACCATTCCAGCCTGGAATCACCTGCTTTACTGTTGAACGGTGCTGGAATTATTTTCCTCTTTGGGACAGACTCGAAGTAACAGAAAGAAGGAGTTTCTCGAGTCCAGTGCTTGAAGTTATAAAAGAAATGAACGTCATCAAAAGTGAGCTCTATGCCTAAGATCTCGCGGTACGCTACATATAGGGTATACAGGTAAGCATAGGAACTGGGGTGCAGCTGCATGGGGGCAATCCGCATTTGTCTTAGAAAATCGACGACGAAAGGAGAAAATGGAGGGATAGCCCCAACCATGCACATCAATCGAGTGATTGCCATAAATCATTCTGGAGGGTTGTGAGGACGATCAGCTTTTGATGGCAACAAGGTATCCCCTTTGGGTATCCCATACTTTAGGCGTATTCGAATAAGTCTGTCATTGTTGATCGTCGATTCAACAGAATCTTGAGGTGATTCCAGTATGATGGCAGACTCAAATTTGTCAGGAGCTTGATTATCTCCAATTCCTCCTTCCTCTTCACAGCCCAGGGAAACTCCACCCTCAGAAGACACATTATCACTTTCATGAGTTTCTACCTCATAGTCTGAGCCCTCATCATCCCATTCTGGATCTGAGGAAGAAGAAATGTCTTCAAGAATGATTTTGTTGGATGTCCCTGGGATCTCTTTCTTTTCTGCTAATCTAGATGAACGTCTGGATGTCATGGTCACTAAACTATTGAAGAAGCAATAGCACAAGTTAGAGTAAATTAGCCCGTATCCCCCCGTGCATGTGTATGAACTAAAGTGTGAATAGTGTATGTAGAAAATGTAAAGTCAACGCTCGAAAGTGCAATGCAAAATCTTGGCAAAATAATAATGTTCAGGGCAGTTCTTGATGTTCATGTATGTTCGCAAGGCACTATCCTAACTATCCATTAAGTTGAAGATTATATCAAGAATTGAACGGGCTACTTAAGCAAGTTCTTATGTGTTAAGCGGGATTGTTATTCTTCGGTTCGGTTCAGATGTGTGCATTGGGATCGGATCGGAGAATATAGCTTTATCTTGGCTTGGGGATAAACATTGTTGCTCAGGGATCAAATCAGATCAGATCGGAGGTGGACTTCTGAAACGGTCCAGATCGGATTAGGCAACCACACCATTTTCTTCCTTTGTTCTGATTTCAAGTCCGACCCGACCCGATCAAGGGAGCCCTGCCTCTATGACTTTTTGCTCCGACCCGATCCGATTTTGCGAATTTCTCTTCCCTTTCTTCTTCTCCATTTTCTACATCCCATCATCCGAACCGATCCCCTATAATATCCTTCTTCTTCCTCCTTTTCTAACTTAGAATCCAATTTTGTGCTAATATTCCCAATCAAGACCAAGTTTTTATTTTTTGGTCAAATCAACTACAGTGGGTCTGAATCCCCTCCTCCCAACACCTCGAGGCGGCGACTGGGCCACCAACGACGATGGTAGCGGAGGAGGAGGCAGTGATGACGAACTCGAACCAAAACCATGTCCAAATCAGTCAAGTCAATCGTAAATCCTAGTTGATATCGATTATTATCAAGAGAATCGAGTTTAAAACCCACTTACGAGAGCGATTTGATGATTAATAAAGGGGACTTTGGAGTTTCAGAAGGTTAGGAATTCTGTGTTCAATCGGCTGAGAAAAAGCAAATAAAAAGAAAGAGAGGAAGAAAGAAAAGGGTGATAAGCTTATATAGGTCGATGGTGACTACTCGTATTCCCTCCTCTTTTTCTCCGCTCGGACCAGGATATAAGCCCACTAGGCATTCCAGCCCACTGACCCAGTGCTAACCAAGAGAGAAGAAATGATGTTCGGGTCGGAGCCCGAACCGAACGTAATTTCGTGCATCATCTTGGCATCAAAATTGAGTTAAAATTCGAAGAGGAAATAAAAACAAAGAAAAACCAAAAGAAAATCACCTGGAAGGATAGTCGGATGTTAACAAGAGTTCTCCAAACTGTTTGAAAATAAAGAAAGGGATTTACATACTATGCAAAGTATATATAAACATCAAGAGATGCAACTTTCTGAAGCAACGTGTCTTTATATGTCAATAGAAACGACTTTCCAACGATTCAATTTCAGAAAGGCACTGTGTAAATGACAATCAAAACATGCTCCGTATCCAACAGAAGCATCCTTTGAGGGGGCAAAATGTTAGCCTACTTTGTGAACTAGGCAACACAAAGTCGAGATGTCAAACGTTGAAGAACACTTCTTCCTAAAAAGCATTGGATCGGATCGGAAGGCTACTACCAGACCGGGACGGAACAGAGCAGAGTGGACAAGAGCTCAAGTTCAACACAGGTCGGACTGGATCGGATGCCCCGATCCGAACCCCTTCTACTCGCCCCTCCGAACCGAACCCAGTATACCATGTTGCTTCACCCCACGATCTCCTGGATATTCGGGGTAGTTACAACCATTTCCTACCCATGTTGACCACTAACCTGGTGCGCTGTCAAGACTGAAATCCATCTGAGCCCGAGAATGATGGGATAAGAGCCACGTAGCTCCGATCCGAACCGGATTCTGGGTGAATTTCCACCCCATCAAGAGGCATTTGAAAGGATCTTTTTTGAGCACTCTTACAGTTCAAACATCAAAGAGAACCGAATTCCAGCACTGCAAACAATCCAAAATCATCATTCAAAGTATATGTTGAGATAGTTAAGCGAATGCATATGAAAAGCGAGTGAAATTGAGTGAATATCTCATTGTATTTTCATCTACATCACCAAGCAAATTGATTATAAAGTGGACGTAGGCTTTTCAATGCCGAACCATTATAAATCCTGTGTCTCCTTTTCATTTTCGATCTTAATTTATTTTGATTTTAGTCAATTTGGGTGTTAGAACCACGTTTTGGTCTAACACGAAGAATCACGAATAACGAAGCTGCAGTTCATGTTTTGAAACCATGATTTCAAATGATTAGTGCGGGAGATCCGACCATCGGATTTTCCCGAAACCAAAACCGTTGGGTTCGCCTTGGAAATATCTTTCCAAAGACATCCACTTTGTGAAGATCCAACGGTTGGTTTGTATGGAATGTTTAATTCAAATCTGAAAAAAAAAACAGTGCCAGAATCGATTATATACATATATATAATTAAATTAAATCGAATAACGACGCTGCAGTTCGTATTTTGAAATTGAAACTTCAAACGAGTGTACTGGGAGATCCGACCGTCGGATTTTTCCAAAACTGGAACCATTGGATTCGTTTTGAAAATATCTTTCTAATGATATGAAATTTGTGAAGATCCAACGGTTAGATTTTTAGATATGTGTAAATCAAATCTGAAGAAAAACAGCGCCACGGCCGCGTAATGGCCTGAAGTGTCGTTCGAATAAATTGGCTATTTTTAAATAAATAAAAATAGCGTTAAATCATTATAAAATATTATAAACGATATGAAATGTGAAGTTTAGAAACTAACTGAAGGTTAGCTAAGACGGATGGTTTCTTGGGTTTTGATCTGATGTTGGTTTCGGCCTTCGGGGTTAATATTTGGGAATTCTTTCTCTTACTGATTTACGGTTAGTGAATAATGAATTGGAATGAAGCGTATGTTGTGTTTGTGTAGCACTTTTTATATATATACGCGAGTTGCTCAGAAAGACTGGGTTTATCCCATTCTGAATAACTGAATCGACGATAAGAAATCGAAGATGAAGACGGTGGTTGAAGACCAGAGTTCTTCACCTCGGTTGGATGATAACTGATGTCCTGATTGGGAGGAATCCCGAAATATGGATAACGAGTGGTGATCGTCCAGACGTACGTGGAGATCGATGGGTATGCGAGGTATATAGCGCCTCCGGTTTCGTTCAGACCCAGAACGGACTTGCAAATGAACTGTGTGTCTGACATTGGAATTCATTCTGTGTGATTGATAGCCATCAGTTGCATGGTGTGAATTGCCTGTGTGGCATGCTAAGATGCAGTGAATAAGGCTTCTGTTGAAAAGCAAAGTCTTGTGGTTGATGATCAAAGCACCGTTTGTGTGGCGTAGCTTTGTGTAAAATGCGAATTCGCGAGCCTCAAACCCCGGTATGAACCAGAAACGGGAGAGGACCTCAGGGAGGGAATGCGTTTCCTTCTAGCTAGAGGTGGTGTCAGTGCTTGAACTGGCTGACATTTATATTACTTTCACCTGTGTGGTTGTTGCTATTGCGAGGCGCCTCAGTTATATCGGTCGATCCAGGACCAATGGAGTCATTCGTTGGCTCATTTACGCCCCATAGGGCGAGGGAACACATTGTTCAGGCATTTTAATCCACATCAGTGGACCGGCCCTGTCGCTCCAAGGGTTTTACTGAGTACTTGCTTTGAGACTCGGGCTAGACAGTCTCGAATTCGGTAAGGACTATCTTTTGCCTTGGATCATGACGGAAATCCAATTTCCAAATACGACATGTGCGGTTTTGATTGTATACCTATATATGGCGACATAGTGGTATGGGGCAATAATGCCATTTATGATTGATAGTTATGATTGAAATTGTTTTTGAAACTTATAAACACTAGTAATAATATCAAATTCTTTTGTTTTATTCGTATCAAGCATATTTTGGCCATTATAAGGTAATACTCTATCCTCCGGTTTGCGTTGCATTGTGTTATGGGAACTAAGTCTTATAATGGCTTCATTTTTATAAAAAGCATTGCGATGTTTAAAAGATTGACTTGTTTTAAAGCACTGGCAATCCAATGGAGTAAACCCGTTCCGTGAAAGTGGCATGGTCCTGTGATTAGCCATATTATAAAATGTGTTAAGTAGATTTCTCAAACCAGTCCCCTGACTGACTCGTAGTTTGTTTCACTTGCAAACTCGGGTGCCCCTTCTTCTACACGGGCAGCCTTGTATTCAGGTTTTAGCAGGCTCTTTCTGGATAGCTGGAGCTGAAGATGGATTCTATCATTTATCTCTTTTATGCTGTTCAGCTCCTATTGTACATATTATGTTTGTTTTCCGCTGTAGACATTTATGTATAGCTGAACTGTTTTTGTAATAAGTATGATCCTATGTACTGTGTAACTCTGATGATTACGTTTATCCAGTGTATTATTTGTACATTATCTGATGTATTTATTTATTTCTCTTCTACTGTTATCTGTTTATGTGTTATATTCTAATGATTACCCTTGCCACCGTCAATACGGGGTTTGGGGTCGTCACAAGTTGTGTATAAGCTCAGGCAATATTTATGTGCAAAGCGTTACAATAGAACAACAAAATATTTGTTAACTACAAACTTTGGTTGAAATATCTTCTTCTTCATTTAGTGAAAACTGAGTTGACTTGGTCAATTGTGTCCAAAAACAGCTCCAATGTCCAAGAAATCCAAGATATGTTCAAACTAGTCCGAAAGCGGTGGTAAAATTGGTGGAAAACGTTTATGCAACTTTTTAGTGGTCCAAGCTATGTCCGATAGCCATGGAGAAACGGATGTAAGCCATTAATGATGCTTGAGAGCTCCAAGAAGTCCAAAAATTCAATCCCACAAAATGGTCCATATGAACGCCAAGCTTAGGGGTATTCATAGGTAGTGTGTTAGGTAGGAGTAAGTGAGATTTGAGGATCACACGGCAGAATTTTGGATCCCTGAAAGCCACAACCTGAAATTTCGAATCGTTCATAAGTATACAGGAAAATTTTGTATCCCACCCGAGGATACGAAAAACGCAACTCTTGGGAATACGAAATTTCATATTCTAGGATATACGAAAAACACACCCCTGGGATACGAAAATGAAGTGGAGTAAAGAGTGAGTCAAATTATGTAGAGGGGCTCGAAATAGAGGGATGCGAAGCTCTTGGGAGTCAAATTTGGAGGAATTCGAAATCCTTGAGATAGTGGGATTCTAAATTTTTGTTTTGAGGATTATTAATCCTATGCGTGCATGACTTCTCTCGGGTCTAAAAAGACTATGAAGCCATTTCTGCACACGTTCATGGAAACAAGCTTAACTTTCAAATCGTAAGGCCGTTTGGGCCAAACGAAATTTATACCTGAAGCTAACTCAGAGGGCTACAAGGGTTACTGTGCATGGCACCGTAATCCATGTTTTTGAGCTCAAAAGAGATCAACTAAAGGGGTTTTGGGCCATTTTTATGTTTATGTCGCGACTTCAACCAAATTGCTCTGTGTTTTCTGACGATATTATTGACGGTTGATCGCGTTACCAACCAAAAACTTGACCTGTGACAGCTTCGACAAAAAACATGTCAACAATTTTGTAAATAATAACATTGTTAATGGTAATTTTTTAACTTTTAAATTAATTAATTTTTAAGTTATGTTTAATTGATTAGTTCGATTTTCAAATATTAAAAACCAAACTCGACCAATAAATCAAAGTAATATGTAAATAAGAACCAAAACCAACCAATTAGCTTATAAAACCAAATCAAACAGACCAAACCTAACTAGTTTGGTTTGTTTAATAGGTTTTAACCAATATAAATGCTTATCTTTAAGCGACAACTATTTATTTTAGATCGTCGCTAGCCGTCGTTAAAGCAGACCGTTGTTTCTGCATTTCCTACTAGTGTAAGCAGTATTTAAACTTTTTTCTCAATAAAATGAAATGAGTAAAAAACATTCATACGTAATTAAGCAAATCAGTTGAGACTAAACATTTTGAGAAGATTTTTTTTTATTGAAAGTGTGAAACTAATGTTCTTATAGACCATCATTGAAAATTAATTTGGAATGTAAGCCATAAGTATATGCATTGATGCCAATATATAAGAAACTAGATTCATATACAAAATATTAAACCGTAAATAAATATAAAATTTTATAATGAATTTAGGATCTGGAATAAATTCAGATGTAAACAGTATTGATGTTTACGTAAGGATACACTGCCCTAGATTAAAGGAAAATTCTAGGTGTCTTCAAAAATTTTCGCATCTATTATTACAGGATATAGATGATGCCTATCAACTAGGATTCGTCGGTGCATACGTATAATATACATCAATACCAGTTAATTTTAAATTAACTATATTCAATCCGCCTCTCTAAATTCAGTGCTAGTTAAGAAGCATATCTACAAATTACCAGATTATCAACATAACAAAGAAACTGTTTTGGGAATTTGTTCAGACAAATAATTTTTACTGGGCATTTTCATGTAGAGGCTAGTATCTAATTTAAAGTTCAGAATTCTATACAAGAAATAGCCTTAAGTATATAACAAGTAGCTTATGACCTATATACTTACACTAATTTTGTGTTATTAAGTTTTTCCTTTTTCTATATATTTTAGTTGTAATTGCTTTTCAGTTTTAGACATAGGACATATGGACGTGATTCTCCTTTTCATATTTCACAGAAGAAGAGAACAAATCTTGATATGAATTATAGTTCAATGTGTAACTTTTGTCATTTACTACAATACTAATATGAGTGAAAATGATTTTTCTCCAAGTTGGTATAATAAGTACCAAAATATGGCACTATAAGGCATAAGCATCCACCTCGTTTATTTGAAAGTCATTAAAATGGGAATATAAAGAGCATTGTAGGCATTAAAAAATTGTGTCATCTAATTATAAAATTCTAGCAAGATAAATTTCCTATTCATCAATCCCTTGAATGATATTCTTTTATTTGTTAAACTAGCTTTATGCTTGTTGTTTCCTCCAACCACATGCATATACGAATTAGTGCACTTTCCATTAAGTTTGAATTCATGTTTGTGGAACCCGAATGAAAAAAATAGACTCATGTTAACAAGAATAGCTATCAATAAAAATATTAAATCGTTATTAAGATGTATCCAAAAAAACCAAATAAATGTAGGCTGAATTAAATAAGAAATTAAAAATATATATCAAAAACATATTATATGGACGGAAAAATGAAGAAATTTAATCATCTTGAGCTAAGTATACTATGGATGCTATGCATATCTCATCATCTATAGCTTGATAGACATCACTAAAATCAATAGTAAAATATATTACTAGTTAAAGCCCTTCTAGGATGAACAACATATCATAATATTGGTTTGTTCTAACATAATTATGTCCCAAGTCACACATTAAAATTTTCTGTTCTCATTTTACATCAAAATATTCTTTGTTGTTGGATAACTAAAACAAAAACCAGAGTTTTTTTGGTTGTTTTTCCTGTTGCATTCCTCATTAACAAGAAAGCGGTGTGTTTATGAAGACCGCTAATTTTGATTTATGGGTTTACAAAGAAAAAAAACGATGAATGTTTATTTTAAATTTCTCCTTTTTTCGTGCATTGTTATTGGCACTCCAAATATTGTTAAAGGAGGATCAATTTTTTTATTTTAAAAAAATTGTTAAGGGGAGTACCAATGAGGGAAGTAGCCCCTTAACAAATAAAGGTAATTTTACCTTATTACCCATTTAGGCTTAATTTTACTCTTTTCTTCATTTATCTAATTTTTGGTTAATCAACACTATTAGTTGTGAAGAAATCAAACCCTAACCTAAAAGCACGATCGAAAAAGAAATCAATATAATATTGACATGAGAGAGTGAGCGTTATTTTGGAGATGATCAGAGTGATGAGATGGTAAGATCTAATTTCAGTTTATTAAATCGTATGCACATTTTGTTAGGGTTAAGATCTAACTTCAGTTTATTAATTTCAATTTATTAAATCGTATGCAAATGATATCAATTTTTGCATGACGTTATGGGCAGTTAAACGATTTAGGGTTTTTTGATTTAAGGGTTTGATGATTTTATGGTGCGTAAGCTTTTAAAAGTAAGGGTAAAAGTGTAAGAAGCAAGAAAAATTAGCTACCTACATTAACCGCCGTAACAATTTAAAAAAAGTGGAGTGTCCTTAAAATTCGGCCTCCCCTTAACATAAATTGGAGTGCCAATAACAAACCCCTTTTTTCTTCTAAAAAAAGAATTTTTCTTAATACATAAAACAAATCTTTTCATTAATTGATCTCTTACATTCTTCATTAATGAGAAAACATTTTTATTTATTTGAGTTTTTTTGGCTTAACAAAAGAGAGGAATTCATATTCATAAGATTGTTTCTCGTTTCTTCTCAAAAAGGAAGCCAAAAATCTATAAAAGAAAGGTTTTCTTCCTTCTCTTAATCTCTTTAGTCTTCTATGAAACTAATACATTTCTCCAAAATATTGGTCCTTGTAACACCCCACGTCCATTAATGTCACTCACAAAGGGAATGCATTAACTTCCATGGAGGTTTTAAGTGAATATAGAACAGTAAAATTACAACAAGACAGATATAAAATAGTACTTGGAAATTCAAAAACTTTATTTCATTGTAGCAGAAGTCAAAACATGTTTGATTACATCATAACACCATATTCAATGTCAAGTACAATATCTATCTTGATAAAACAAGTACATAATCCCATTACATGAATAGCCATTAAAAAGAAAGATAACAAGCTAGACTTTACTTCAGCAGTCCAAGCTTTCCAGAAGATAAGCGATCCAACTAGACTCCACTAGAACTTGGCCCAACCTGCGGACCTGAAGGGAGAAAAAGGATGGAAAAGAGGGGGTCAGACATAAAGTCTGGTGAATATGATAATTCTACAATACTATTACCAAAATAACCGGACTAAGGCATAAGCTGGAAAACAAGAAAATGTCTATGAAGAGCAGATTAAGGACATAGACAATCGCTAAAGGCAACGTTATAGGCGCTCCTAAATACTAAAGGATAAACACTATACTGCACCACACCAGTCACCCTAAAGATTCATCCCACTTAGCTTCACTTAGAAACTTTCCCAATGGCTTTACGTACCCCTAGCCGACTACTAGGTGCCGCCTGCCCCTATCTCCACTAGGTGTACCCTACTTCCCATTATTCGATCGGCTCCCTAACTCGTAGATACCCGTGCTGGCCCCACAGTGGGGTGTATCACTCCCCTAAAGTGGCAACCTGATACAACGGACA
>JASFAX010003354.1:0-42728 GCA_030737875.1 Allium sativum | reverse complement strand
GAAAAAGCGGGCAGATCGACACCCGTGTCGACTGGGCAGTCAACATGGCGGGTAGTGTCGACTGCGTAGTCGACACCCCTGTCGACTTGACCTGGGCAGGAATTTTCCCGCCCTGCCCCCTGCGTGTTTGAATTTCGAATTTGGCTCTATTTTAAACTGTTTTGAGCTTGGAATTTTCTGAAAACTTTGACGGGCCATATCGTGGTCATACGGACTCTGATTTTCGAAAACTCAGACTCTATTTCGCGTATTTTTCCGTGATGAACGCAATGGCGCAGCCCATTTCCCTTGATTTTGATATTAACTTTTAATTATTCCTTGATTTGCGAATCTTAGTGTTACAGAATTACGGGGTGTTACATTCTCCCCTACTTAAAAGGATTTCGTCCCCGAAATCTCCAAGTTAGGAAGAATATATCCTACCATCCAAGCATCCATCTACTCAACCATTCAATCACAGGCATCCATTGTCCTTAAAAGATTTCTAATGCCTTCATGTTCATATGCATAGTGTGTGTATATGTCTTTATCTAATGCAAATTCAGGCGGTCTACTGATTCAGTTGACCTCCTTAATGCGAATCATGTCAGTGCCATGCATCCAACCATGTATGCAAGCATCCCTAGTTATGTAAATACTACATGCGTGCACAGCCATTCATCCATATGCAACATCCATATGATAACATATCAAGTTCAACTTACAAACAAATACATATCTTTAAATGCAATATGAAAGCGTCCGAACTTGATCTAGTGCCTAATACGTATGCATATGCATTCACGAGCAACCATTTGCAACCACTTGCAACCATTCAACCATAACATGTTTCAAATACATGTTTACATCCATTGGCTTCTGCCTAAGGATCGATGATACGTCCTAGAGGATATACTTTGGAAAGAGAGAAACAATTATGCGTAAAGCTCCTACAACAAAAGAAATCAAGGATGCACCCAAGGAAAAAGGGTATGATGCTAGTATCTAGCCTTCTTGAGCTTTACTCCACTGTATCTTATCTAATTTAACTTCATGATTGTCAAGTTTCTGACCTCCATCTCTAAAGTAAACAGATGTCAACTATGATACCAAGAGTATGTACTAAGATGTTTAGAGGTCTCTCCTCTTAGCTTATCCATCACGCTATAACTATGAGGGTAAAAAGGTCACTACGCACTTTCTAGAGTGCCTGCCACAACTATTCATTTCTCATGCAAACCACCCTAGTCGAACTAGACATTCCTCAAGTACAAGCCCCAAAGGCCTAAACCAATATCAGACAAGCATCCAAGGAATATCGCTTCCGAATTTAGACGACCTACGTGAGATGATATAAGCAAACTCGATAGCTATTCTCAAATCCACTACTAACCAAAAATAAACTGGTCGGACCACCAATTTGATTTGAGACTCTAGTGGGATCCTTTTACTATACAAGTGCTATGGTGCAGAGACTCAGTTATGGAAGTGGGTATGAACAGTTGCGAAGCGCTAAAACCGAAAGAGTACGGACAGAAAACTAAACTCTTCCAACAAAACTTTTCTCCCTTTCTCCTAGGTGTGCTTGGTGGTGAAAGTATGTACTAGCCCTTCTGAAAATCTTGTTCCTCGTTCTTGCCCTTGTCCTTAATCATATGCCCTATCAAACCCTAGTAAAGATACTTCCTCTTGTCTTAGGTTTTATAATTTCTTCTTCCTTCGTGTGCTAAATCTACATCCATGAATTCCTCAGCCTAGGGTTATGCTCCTTAGCCAAACTCCTCATCTCCTTCCATGTGTAACCATGTTGACAAATCTCTTGAAAACTGCCTCCATCGTCCGGAAAACCCTATAAGCTTGAAAGAAGACTGGCCGTAAGTGAAACAACTATGGTCATAGATGGAAGTCGGACACTACTTTGCCCTTCGATGAGGTTACCTCCCAGAAAGCCAGGAGCCCCAGAGACTCAAGAAAGAAGGAGACAAGAATTCAAACAGAGGAAGAGAAGACAGTGCGTATGGCTTTGGGGGATATGCCTTTAAAACAAATCTTTTCTCTTGAAAATGCTTCTTTTAAAACCGTTTTGAAAATAATTTTTCAAATCTTTTATCTGATCCGGTAACCTTCAGCTCTGATACCACGTGTAACACCCCACGTCCGTTAATGTCACTCACAAAGGGAATGCACTAAGTTATGTGGAGCATTTTAAGGTAAGAGATGCCGATAAATTACAAGATAGACAGAAATTAAACAGCGGAAAATAAAACTTTACTTTATTGATAAAATGATTTGTACAATGGTTTCTTTACAATATCAGAGTATCATCTGTCTTACAAAATAAAGAAGCATAAAAACAACATTTATATTCCCCAATTTTTGCAAGAGCCAGCCATAGCATCTGAAAAGAGAATCCAAGCAAACTTCAACAAATCTTCAAGCTGGGAAGAGTGGCAGTCCAACTTAACCTGAGCTAAACTATTCCCTCCTTTACTACCTGGGGGGGGGGGGACGGAAGAAAAGAAGACGAAAGAAAAACAGAGTCAGACATAAAGCCTGGGTAAGTTCAGTAACTTCTAGCATGTGAACATTGAAAAACAAACGACATGAATTAACCGAATACAAGATTACGCCATGACGATAGGGCCAACAAGATTAGACAAGGTAATCACAAGATATGCTAAGATAAGATAACTGGATACGCTTTAATGCTTTCTCCTCTTCGCTCTAATACTTCGCCGCTTCGCTATTTCCTTGTTATACTGATTTCTATATCTCTGCACCCCTAATTAGTGTCCCAACGTTAACGTGATCCCAATCCCTGTATTTTCCATTGCCTTCCGGCATACATTCATTACTTATTACCTAGATTGAATCTAGGGTTTTCTATCAAGTGCTTTCTAGATTTAACTAGAGTTTACGCTATCTGCTGAACGCTTCTCGGACTCAGGATTTATGCCACCTAGTTCAACTAGGGATTACGCTACCTGTCGAACGATGCCCCCAAGTCTAGGACACACTACCTAGAGTGGTATTTGTTCCTGTACTTCCCCACGCATGTATCGCGAATCGTTATCGCTTGTCTAGATGCACATGTCCTGTAATGTGCGGTCCGAGTCCTATCACAGGGCAAATCAAGGAATACAGAACTCGGTCGGGAGCTTTCAGATAACTGCCGATGCAGATGCTAAGGTCTGTTTTTATTCCAGTGGCTATGGTTCCACTTGACCCCGCCCTCAACTAATGAAAGGCACACCTTGTAAAATGAGAACTATACGCCGGCCCCCGGTGCCCCACTATCCTATGGCCATCCGCAACCATAACTAGATAGCAAGTATATGGTCTCTTGGAGTTCTCCGCCTTTCCGCTTCACGTATCTCGATTAACTCAAGATGGATGGTTGACGACGAGTTGCTATCACAGGGCAACCGTTTGCTCGCCGAATCACGCCGGTCCATCCTAGTCTTTAGGTTGCCATGTATTGCAACCAAGGCATACCCCTGGTTCTTCTACGCAGACCTTAACCTCTGTGGGCCCAGGCGGATCATCTGCAGCCTCACAGAGGGATACCAAGAGTACCCTCACGTCCCCTCGAAGCCACGGGCTTCGTAATCCAATTAGTTGGAGCCTTCTCTCCATTCAGACGGACATTCGCTCCTTCCCGTGTTATACTAAAAATTACTACTTAGTTTTACTAACTAAGATTTACCACTTAGTTTCCAGAATCGTTGTTCTCTAAGGTTTACTACTTAGTTCCCTTTCCCGTCAATTTGGATTGGTTAAGTGTCATTAGTCAATTCAAGCCAACTTAACCCTCTTCATTCATCCTGTTATACTGGTTAAGTTTTATCGGTAATTCATGTTGACTTAACCCCATCACAAACCAAGTTATATTGGTTAAGTATTTCTTATTACTTAACCCTACCCATTCACCATGTATTGGTTAAGTGTTCCTTTTTAACTTAACCTTGCCCGCCTATCTTAACTAACATGTTATTAATGGTTAAGTATTATCCCTTCATGTTTAGACTTACCCCTATTCTTTTATCAAAATATGATGGTTAAGTGTTCAAGTTTACTTAACCCTATGGTCTAGCCCAACTAACATATCAAACTGGCTAAGTGTATTAAATCTTACTTAACCCCAACCTCTAGTCTAGTTAACATGTTAATTTGGTTAAGTGTATTAACTTTACTTAACCTCACTTTCTAGACTAGTTAACATTTTAATTTGGCTAAGTGTTTTCTTAGTTACTTAACCTCTACAAATCTTGTCTTGTTACCATGAGTTTGGTTAAGTGTCTCTATGGACTTAGCCCTCCCATTCTAGCTTAACTGTGTTAAGTGTTAGTCTGAACCTAACCCCACCCATCAGTCTAGTTATCATGGTGAACTGGTTAAGTGCCTTGGTTAACATAGCCCTACCATTCTTGTTCTAGCTTTAATTAAATAGATTAAAGCCGCGACCGCTCACATTAGACCGATATTGTTGTGAATACTGGATGTGCCGGTTGGTTCCGGGCAGGTTTACATCGCAACTCAGTCTAACCTCGGGTTAGGCATATTCGTGTTTTCTAAGTTCAAAAGGGTTTTGATTAATTTTCAAATCAGGTTTTGAAAGTAACCATCCCATCCATCGAACCAGTTAGGGATAGCCAGGGAGGGCAGGAAACTTGTATTTTCCAAACCCAAGCCTAGACACTATCCTCTCTGTCACCCTAGAACTTTCTGGTGTTTCATTAAAAGAGATGTCGTTAATAAATCTTTAATTTGTCTAAATTTACATTTCTCATTTAGGACAAATTCTATAAGTAAATTAATCCTAATTTACTTATTTCCCAATTACTCTTTTAATGTAAATTGTCAATATTTATTCTTACGACCTATTTTCCCTTCTATATCATGTTTATGCTTTTTTTTGGCATGTAAACCATACCAAATGAAGTGTCACTAACCATGATTTTGCTAATCCTAACAATTACTCCCAATTGTGGCCAGTTTCAAGTTTATGCCAATATACTTTTCGAGCCAAATTAGCTAATCCAATTCTGATTTAACATTCTAATTCATGTCAAACTAGACTTATTACTCTAGTTCACTATTCATGTAAATGCTAGATTTACATGTCAATACTAGATTCAAATTACACAATCCTATAATTCCTGTAAAATTTATCCCATTTGCATTTCTATGAACATGCCATAATACATGTTCCCAATTTATGCCAATTTCCAAGTTTATAACTATGTTTTAGTAAATTTCATATTTTACCCCAAATCGCATTCCCATCGTTCATATAATCGTGATTCAATCTAGATTATAGATAAATCTAGATTCATAGAAAATAGGGAATGAACCAAAGATGCTATGCAAAAGATAGACAAAATAACTGGCATAAAAAGCGTTGAATAACGACGTTGGTTCAAGAACATGGGTAGACCTAACTTAATAGGTAAATTCCCAAGGTCTATAACCAAAGAAAACCAAGAATAGACAGAATAGAGACGTAGGTTCAAGAACATGGGTAGACCTAACTTAATAGGTAAATTCCCAAGGTCTAAAACCAAAGATAACCAAGAATAAACTGAATAGAATGTCAGGCCTAGATCCAAAACAATGTCAGTTTGTTAAACAACATGGTTTTGTAACTACAATGTCATGGGCATAAATAATAATCTTATATCCATAGTCATAGGCAATAATCCTCACAGTTCAATGAGTCACAGTCATAGGCGATGTTCATAGTCATAGGCAACGTTCATAGTCATAGGAAATGTTCGTAGTCATAGGCTATAATCCTCACAGTTCAATGAACCACGGTCTTAGGCGATGTTTTATGTCCCAAAATCAAAGGCTTATGTTCATAGTTCCAAGGCATATGGTTCCAAAGTCCATAGTTTCACAGTCACAGCCTTATTGGTCATCAAATCACAACAATTCTTAATTTGGTCCAAAGGTACAAGCACTGATTCAAGTAGAAAGATTAGGCATAGTCTTTTATCCCTTTAATTTCATGTCACGAATAAAAACAAAACGTTCAAATCTAAAAATAACTGACTTACAGAGATTAGATTAGAACAGAAGGATGGCGTTGCTAAGATTTGTAGAAAAACAGTCGTTGAAGTCGTTTGGGCCTCCTCTTGAATCCTAGCTTGACTTGAACCTCTTCTTGAAAATCTTTTAGCAGCATTTCCTCATCTTGGTTTATTTTATATTTATTTATATATTTTAGAGGAGGAGGAAAAGCCATGTCTAACAAGAATCTTTGCAGCATAAAGGTAGAAAAGAATTGTCAATAGAGAAGAAGACCAGGGCTATTTATATAGTGTTAGGCGGACGAACCTGTTCAGAAAACGTGACCAAATACAGCAGAACGAACTAGGTGCAGAAAGCTGGAAAAAGCGGGCAGGTCGACACCCGTGTCGACTGGGCAGTCGACATGGGGGGGTGGTGTCGACAGCGTAGTTGACACCCCTATCGACTTGACCTGGGCGGGAATTTTTCCGCCCTGCCCCCTACGCGTTTGAATTTCGAATTTGGCTCTATTTTAAACTGTTTTGAACTTGGAATTTTCTAAAAACTTTGACGGGCCATATCTTGGTCATACGGACTCCGATTTTCGAAAATACAGACTCTATTTCGCGTATTTTTCCTAGACGAACGCAATGGCATAGCCCGTTTCCCTTGATTTTGAATTTAACTTTTAATTCTTCCTTGATTTGCGAATCTTAGTGTTACAGAATTACGGGGTGTTACACCCCTCCCCCCCAGGTCGACTGTAGTGTCGACCTCCCCCCTGTACAGGTCGACCTTGTCGGCCTGGTGTGGCCCAGAACCCATTTTTGAGGCCCGGGATGAGTTTTGATGGTCCGGATTGACTCTAAGGATGATCTAAGGGCCTAAATGAGTTCCTACATCTATAAACACAACCTAAGGCCTAACCCTAATTCACTACAACATGTATAGCCACCATTATACTGCTAAAATCCCTCTTGGTCATGGCCGCCGTCTCTAATCTTCTTCTTAAGCTTTCATACGCAATCCAATGAAAAGATGAAGACTTCTACAACAATTCAAGGAGATGAATCAACAACGCTACAACATCGATTTCAGTTCTTAAATTCGCTAGCCATGCTATGTAAGTTCTAGTTACTTTTTAGATTAAAATACTTAATTTTAGTATGGCTATGGAATAAAGTTTAATTGGATATAAGCATGTCTATCAATTCAGACCTATTCCTGTTTACCGTTGAACCTTGAGTTTTGAGACCAGTTCATCTCCATTCTTATGTCTAGTTCATGCTTTATTCAGTCGTTGTAAATCAGTTTCTTGGATTCATGTTGATATTATTATCAAGATCTAATCTTTATGCCTATCATGATGATTTATGCTGTTTTCTCTCTGATCTTGTTTTATTGCAAAATTCTACCTTTCCCCTATTTATTTTCTTTTGATGAACCTAGATCAATTTCGGATCTAGGCCTAAACCACGATTTTGCGTACGATTGAATACGGGGAAAAGTATGGGAATATTACCTATTTGGATATATGCAATTGGTGGAATTGCTGGCATAACATGAAAATTGGATATATGGGTATTATTGCGATTAATATGAAATTTGATAATTGGGGTATCGCCATTAAAATGGTAATTGCAAGAATTGGGATTGGCATATGTAATATTTGGCTAGAACTTGATATGTGTAAATTGACATAAAAATTGGCATACATATAAAATGGCATGAACTGAACATATGTAAATTTGGTATGAATTAGGCATATGTAAAACGGACATGTAATCTAGAACTTGGGCATACGTTAATTATGTGAGATTTGTAGTTGAAACACATATGATAATTTATGTCTTGAATAGGGGCTAATATGAACACGCCTAAGTGGGTTTTTGGTAGTTGGCATGTAATAGCCTTAAAGGAGGAATAAATATAAATTGAGATACGTTGCCTTTAACGCCACAAGATAAATTGTGGTAAAATTGGTATGATTTTGCATACCATTAATTGATGAACATAATTGAGTCAATTATGGACATCGTTAAATTAGGAATTAATTAATAATTTGAATAGTGAAATTATTAAGACTGGGGTAAAAGATTATAAGCGATAATCAATGCTTAGGACACGAGGTTGGACTCATTTGTGACGTAAAACTGCCCGGACCCGCCTGGCAAATCCAGTAGTCACAAATGGTAGCCCAATGTGAGAGGTCCTAGGCCCAAATTAAAAGCGTAACAGTTGTAAAGACACGAGGTTAGACTCTTTTATGGTGTAAGACTGCCCGGACCCGCCCGGCAAATCCAGCTGCCATAAATGTTAGTCTAATATTAGAGGTCTTTATAGGGTTACGGCCTTAATAAATTAAGAAATACTTAACCAGATAAACATGTGGTGGGACATGGGGGTTAAGTGGGTGACATGTTGGTGACATATGGAAATACGAATAGTAATACTTAACCAACATAACATGGTAATTAGACCAGTGGGTAGGGTTAAGTAAACTAAGAACACTTAACCAATATGGTATGAGTGGGTGGGTTAAGTAATATGATTAGGCTAATGACACTTAACCAATATGGTATGAATAGGTTGGTTAAGTAATATGATTAGGCGAATGACACTTAACTGTTATGACATGAATGGTTGAGTTAAGTAAATCTTAATTAATGCCCAAGTGGAAATGATAACTTATGGAATAAAGTAAGTTAGGCGGAACAATAGATAAGATGAGATAACTTATGTAATAAGGAAAGATGTGCTTCATTGTTGGTTAAGCAATATGTAAAGACAAGAATGGATTTACAATTGAAGGCGACATAAGTTATATTATAAAAAGAAACAAAACATTGGTTAGGTTGGATAATCCTCTGAGTATCAATCAGATGTTGATTCTGGTCTTCGGGGTTGGTATTTAGGGAGTTATTCTCCCTCTCTCCAGTGTGTTTGTAAGTTAAGGGGTACTTGGTTGTAAAGGATGAATAAGAACATGTTATTGTACCATAACGGGGATTAATGTATGTATCATAGGAATAACATGTTGTGGGCTTATTAATGGACTTAATATAGTGCAAGTTAAGAATTGAATTAATAAGCAAAGTTGAAGGTCGGTATGAATCGAAATAACCAAGTTAAATGATAAGACTGATGAGGTAGCACAAGCGCATAATTGATGGATAGACATAGGGTCTAATGGCAGATAAAGCCAAGGCGCTTGGTTAAACCCAGACGTTGGGGATAATATGAATGACATGTAAAATATACCCTATAAGCACTTAACCAAGATGAAGCATGTATTAAGACATGAGGATGATGTAGGGGATAAGTGGGGGATATGGGTAACATGTAAGACATAACTGGTGTATACTTAACCAAAATTTGAGCATGTAAGTGGACATGAATAAGAAGGGGTTAAGTAAGAATTACTAGAGGGGACCAAGCATAGGTGGGAAGCTTGTGTCGAGAAAAGGGGACCCTTTTCAAACCAGTATACCATTACGTATCTTTGTGAGCTCGACCCATGTCGAGGACGGGACACACATACTGGATTTGATTGTAAGAGGTCAAAACGGGTTAGCGGTGGCAACGCAAGTCCAACGGGTTTCATATGCGTGTGTGGACCCGGGCTGGTAGGTAAGACGTTGTTGCACCATGTAGGTATAAGTCGTGCATCTCTGTTGTATCGGGTTGCCACTTTGGGGAGTGATACACCCCACTGTGGAGCCAGCACGGGTATCTACGAGTTAGGGAGCCGATCGAATGGGGAAGGTAGTGGATACGACTAGTGGAGATAGGAGCAGTCGGCACCTATGACAGCAGCTAGGAGTACAACTACCATATTATGAATATTGTAATTAGAATGGGGAGGGTAGTGGGTACCACTAGTGGAGATAGGAGAAGGCGGCACCTATGACAGCAGCTAGGGGTACACGAAACTACCATTATTATTATCACTTATGTTCAGTAGGCAGGATCACCTTATTATAAAACACGGGCTACTAGTTGGGACACTAGTAGGGGGTAAGGATCCTTGTTACATAGGACACTAGTTGGTGTGCTAGTAAGAATACGGATCATTCCTTGTAAGACACTTGTGAGGATGCTAGTTAGGTGGTGTAGAGCAAATAGATATCACAGAAATCTTTTAATGGCGAAGCAGAGGAATCGTGATATGCTTGATAGGAATCTTACGAAATTATACTTAGTTTATCTTGAATGGGAACCTTGCGATATTACTTGAAAAAAATCACATTTTAGTTATCTTGCCTGTTGCTTATCTGGTCATCATGCTTATGTTTACTTTCAGTTTACTCATTCCATATTATTCTTAACTATTTTTGTGCTGAAAGTCACTAGGACTTACTCAGTCTTTATGACTGACCCGTTTTGTTTCGCCCCTTTTTCTGCTGTTCCCCCCCCCCCCCCCAGCTTCAAAGGGTGGGAATACAGCTTAGTTCGGATCTTACCAAGCTCCAAGACTCTTTCATGTATGGCTTGGATTTCTCTTAGCTATGGCTTGCTTCTCTTTATTGGGGAATACTACAGTTTGTTTTTATGCTTCTTTGTTTTTGAGCAAGACAGATATTTTAACTATGTAATTGGATATTTGAAGTTGATGGGCTTTTCTTGTAAACATTTAAATTTAATAAATGATTTTAAGTACTTCCACTTTACTTTCCGCTATTTTATATATGTCTGTCTTGTAATATTTATGTTTTAGTACCCATAATGCTCCATTGAAGTTAAGGCATTCCCTTTGTGAGTGACCTTAATGGATGTGGGGTGTTACATTTGGTATTAGAGAAGAGGGTTACCAGACTGGGCAAAAGTTTTCAAAAACCTTCTGAACTAGTTTTCAAAACATTTACAAAGAAGCAAATTTTCAAGAAAATTTTGTTTTGATTAAAAGGCATATTCCCCAAAGCCATATGCACTATCTTTTGATTCCTTCTTGAAATCTCTCCTCTCTCTCTTTTCACCATAATTTCGTAGGCATCCGACATATGTCGAAGGGCAAAGAAGTGCCCAACCTCCATCTGTAGCCGCAGTAGTTCCATCTGCGTCTAATCTTATTTCAAGTTGTGTAGAGTTGCCGTGCGTTGGAGGTAGCTTCGAAGGACTTGTCAACAAACTATACAAGGACAGTAAGAACAAGAGACTAGTTGTTATAGCTTAATCCACGAAGGAGGAAAAAGGTGAAAGGAAAGAGGCCAAAGTGAAAGAATAGTAGAACCCATGACAACAGAAAGTATCTTTAGTATGGTAAGGAGGGAGTGTAGTTAAGTATTATAGGACAAGAGCAAGGGCAAAAGCCAAGTTCGTCGACAGGGCAATTGTATACCAAAGAGAGGCGGTAACGTTTCTGTTAAAAGTTTAGCTTTTTTTTCTATCATCCCACTAGAACTTTGTTTTGTACATCGCATCCTTTTAATTCTGCTTTGATAGTTGAGTCTCTACACCTTAGTACTAGCGCATTGGAGGATCCCAATTTTTGTCTCAAATCCTGTTGGGGAATTGGCTCATTTATTCATGATTTGTTTAGATGTCTAGGTACTGAGCTTAGAAGGATTGCTTATGATTTTTGGGCTAGGAGTGGATTCTAGGGATGGAGTGGTTATCCAATAAGGGTGCCATTCTCGGTTTTGAAAGGAGGGTAGTTAGACTCTTGACTTGCCTCGGTAATGCCCTCTAAGTCTAGTGTAATCCTTAGGGTTTTTGCCATGCTTAGTTACCTAGAATCTCTAGATACATTTATTGATCCGCTCGAGTAGTGTTCGCCACTAAGGCGGATGGTTCATTTCACTTATGCATGTGATGTAGAAAATCGCCTTAGTAAGAACATTTAGCAACATGGTTGACATTTGTTTATTTTCAAGAGATAATTCATCTATGTGGAATACCTTCTAGTAAGTGAACGAGATCCAAGATTCACTAGTAAATTTTAGAAAGCTTACATGGAACCCTCAGTACACAGTTATATTTAAGCCGAGTATACTAGGAGGAGGATAAGTGAAAGTGGAACGAGAGGCAATAGTGAAGTGAGTTCCAACTCACATGTTGGAAACAAGAATTAAGAAGCTATGAAATTGTGGAGTTAAAGACGGTCAAAGCACAATGGAGTTAAGCTCAAGGAAATGCGACTTAGAAGATTGAAGACTAGATTCGTGCATCACATCTCTTTTTAAGAGTATATTCTTGATTCCTTTTTCCTGTAGAGCTTACTTGCATGCTATCTTTGGTGTATATCCTCTCGGTCCTATTGTCAATCCAATTTCTGTTGCAAACCCCATAGGGAATATGACTCATCTGTTAGTTTTACATGTTGGGGCTTGAGGGTGTCCGTTGGGTTGATTAAACCTTTTGAGTTTTATAGGATATGGGTTGGTTTTAGGAAGGGATTTCTTGTGACCTAAAAGAAGTCCATCATGCTTAGTTCCCTAGAATCAAATATATATTGGTTGGGTTGAAAATTTCTTTGGGTTTCAGTCTGATGTTGATTTCGGTCTTCGGGGCTGGTGCTTAGGGAATTCTTCTCCTAATCAATATATATGTGATGTAGATTTCCATCTTTGATGGGCGCAGAATTTTTACTTGCTTCTATCATTCGACTATATCTTTCGGTAGGAACAATTGGGTGTAAACATGTGTTTGAGACATGTTATGATTGATGGTTACAAGTGGTTGCAAGTGGTTGCTCGTGGATGCATATACACGCACACTAGGCACTAAGATCGGCTCAGTCACCTTTCATATTGCATATGCATGAGTGTTTACACTTGTTTGTGGATGAAATTGAACGTGTTATCATGTGGATGTTGCATATGGATGGATGTTTGTGCACACATATAGTGTTTATGTGACTAGGACTATTTGCATACATGTTGGACTCATGGCACTAAACATATTTTGCATCTAGAAGATCAATCAGGCCTGATCATTTGCATTAGACAAGGAACATATAAAGACACACTTCTTGCATATGTTCATACAGCATTAGAAATTTCTTAAGGACAATGACTGCCTGTGATTGATGATTGAGTAGATGGATGTTTGGATGGTAGGACACATTCTTCTTAACTTGAAGATTTCGGGGACGAAATCCTTTAAGGAGGAGAGAATGTAACAACCCGAATTTTAATAACATATTAAAATCATAAATCAAGGCAGAATTAAATTTTAAAATAAGAAGCAAGGGAAATGGGTTGCGCCATTGCATTCATCTCAAAATTTTACATGAAATAGAGTCCGAGTTTTCAAAAATCGGAGTCTGTATGACCAAGTTATGGCCTGTACAAGTTTCAGCAGACTGACCCCAGGTCGACTGTAGTGTCGACTGCACAATCGACTCCCCCCCCCCCCCCCCCCGCCAGGTCGACTTTAGTGTCGACCTCCCCCCTGTACAGGTCGACCTGGTGTGGCCCAGAACCCATTTTTGAGACCCGGGATGAGTTTTGATGGTCCGGATTGACTCTAGGGATGATCTAAGGGCCTAAATGAGTTCCTACATCTATAAATACAACCTAAGGCCTAACCCTAATTCACTACAACATGTCTAGCCACCACTATACTGCTAAAATCCCTCTTGGTCATGGCCTCCGTCTCTAATCTTCTTCTTAAGCTTTCATACGCAATCCAATGCAAAGATGAAGACTTCTACAACAATTCAAGGAGATGAATCAACAACGCTACAACATCGATTTCAGTTCTTAAATTCGCTAGCCATGCTATGTAAGTTCTAGTTACTTTTTAGATTAAAATACTTAATTTTAGTATGGCTATGGAATAAAGTTTAATTGGATATAAGCATGTTTATCAATTCAGACCTATTCCTGTTTACCGTTGAACCTTGAGTTTTGAGACCAGTTCATCTCCATTCTTATGTCTAGTTCATGCTTTATTCAGTCGTTGTAAATCAGTTTCTTGGATTCATGTTGATATTATTATCAAGATCTAATCTTTATGCCTATCATGATGATTTATGCTGTTTTCTCTCTGATCTTGTTTTATTGCAAAATTCTACCTTTCCCCTATTTATTTTCTTTTGATGAACCTAGATCTATTTCGAATCTAGGCCTAAACCATGATTTTACGTACGATTGAATACGGGGAAAAGTATGGGAATATTACCTATTTGGATATATGAGATTGGTGGAATTGATGGCATAACATGAAAATTGGATATATGGGTATTATTGCCATTAATATGAAATTTGATACTTGGGGTATCGCCATTAAAATGGTAATTGAAAGAATTGGGATTGGCATATGTAATTTTTGGCTAGAACATGATATGTGTAAATTGACATAAAAGTTGGCATACATATAAAAAGGCATGAACTGAACATATGTAAATTTGGTATGAATTGGGCATATGTAAAACGGACATGCAATCTAGAACTTGGGCATATGTTAATTATGTGAGATTTGTAGTTGAAACACATATGATAATTTTTGTCTTGAAAAGGGGCTAATATGAACACGCCTAAGTGGGTTTTTGGTAGTTGGCATGTAATAGCCTTAAAGGAGGGATAAATATAAATTGAGATAAGTTGCCTTTAATGCCATAAGATAAATTGTGGTAAAATTGGTATGATTTTGCATACCATTAATTGATGAACATAATTGAGTCAATTATGGACACCGTTAAATTAGGAATTAATTAATAATTTGAATTGGGAAATTATTAAGACTAGGGTAAAAGATTATAAGCGATAATCAATGCTTAGAACACGAGGTTGGACTCATTTGTGACGTAAAACTGCCCGGACCCGCCAGGCAAACCCAGTAGTCACAAATGGTAGCCCAATGTAAAAGGTCCTAGGCCCAAATTAAAAGTGTAACAGTTGTAAAGACACGAGGTTAGACTCTTTTATGCTGTAAGACTGCCCGGACCCGCCCAGCAAATCCAGCTGCCATAAATGTCAGTCTAATGTGAGAGGTCTTTATAGGGTTACGGCCTTAGTGAATTAAGAAATACTTAACCAGATAAACATGTGGTGGGACATTGTGGTTAAGTGGGTGACATGTGGGTGACATATGGAAATACGAATAGTAATACTTAACCAACATAACATGGTAATTAGACCAGTGGGTAGGGTTAAGTAAACTAAGAACACTTAACCAATATGGTATGAGTGGGTGGGTTAAGTAATATGATTAGGCTAATGACACTTAACCAATATGGTATGAATGGGTGGATTAAGTAATATGATTAGGCGAATGACACTTAACTGTTATGACATGAATGGTTGAGTTAAGTAAATCTTAATTAATGGCCAAGTGGGAATGATAACTTATGGAATAAAGTAAGTTAGGCGGAACAATAGATAAGATGGGATAACTTATGTAATAAGGAAAGATGTACTTCATTGTAGGTTAAGCAATATGTAAAGACAAGAATGGATTTACAATTGAAGGCGACATAAGTTATATTATAAAAAGGAACAAAACATTAGTTAGGTTGGATAATCCTCTGAGTATCAATCTGATGTTGATTCCGGTCTTCGGGGTTGGTATTTAGGGAGTTATTCTCTCGCTCCAGTGTTTTTATAAGTTAAGGGGTACTTGGTTGTAAAGATTGAATAAGAACATGTTATTTTACCATAACGGGGGTTAATGTATGAATCATAGGAATAACATGTTGTGGGCTTATTAATGGACTTAATATAGTGCAAGTTAAGAATTGAATTAATAAGCAAAGTTGAAGGTCGGTATGAATGGAAATAACCAAGTTAAATGATAAGACTGATGAGGTAGCACAGGCGCGTAATTAATGGATAGACATAGGGTCTAATGGCAGATAAAGCCAAGGCGCTTGGTTAAACCCAGACGTTGGGGATAATATAAATGACATGTAAAATATGCCCTATAAGCACTTAACCAAGATAAAGCATGTGTTAAGACATGAGGATGATGTAGGGGATAAGTGGGGGATATGGGTAACATGTAAGACATAACTGGTGTATACTTAACCCAAATTTGAGCATGCAAGTGGACATGAATAAGAAGGGGTTAAGTAAGAATTACTAGAGGGGACCAAGCATAGGTGGGAAGCTTGTGTCGAGAAAAGGGGACCCTTTTCAGACCAGTAGCTCATTACGTATCTTTGTGAGCTCGACCCATGTCGAGGACGGGACACGCATACTGGGTTTGATTGTAAGAGGTCAAAACGGGTTAGCGGTGGCAACGCAAGTCCAACGGGTTTCATATGCGTGTGTGGACCCGGGCTGGTAGGTAAAACGTTGTTGCATCGTGTAGGTATAAGCCGTGCATCTCTATTGTATCGGGTTGCCACTTTGGGGAGTGATACACCCCACTGTGGGGCCAACACGGGTATCTACGAGTTAGGGAGCCGATCGAATGGGGAAGGTAGTGGGTACAACTAGTGGAGATAGGAGCAGGCGGCACCTATGACAGCAGCTAGGAGTTCAGCTACCATATTATGAATATTGTAATTAGAATGGGGTGGGTAGTGGGTACCACGAGTGGAGATAGGAGCAGGTGGCACATATGACAGCAGCTAGGGGTACACGAAACTACCATTATTATTATCACTTATGTTCAGTAGGCAGAATCACCTTATTATAAAATACGGGCTACTAGTTGGGACACTAGTAGGGGGTAAGGATCCTTGTTACATAGGACACTAGTTGGAGTACTAGTAAGAATACGGATCATTCCTTGTAAGACACTTGTGAGGATGCTAGTTAGGTCGTGTAGAGCAAATAGATATCACAGAAATCTTTTAATGGCGAAGCAGAGGAATCGTGATATGCTTGATAGGAATCTTACGAAATTATACTTAGTTTATCTTGAATGGGAACCTTGCGATGTTACTTGACAAAAATCACATCTTAGTTATCTTGCTTGTTGCTTATCTTGTCATCATGCTTATGTTTACTTTCAGTTTACTCATGCCATATTATTGTGCTAAAAGTCACTAGGACTTACTCAGTCTTTATGACTGACCCGTTTTGTTTCGCCTCTTTTTCTTCCATTTCCCCCCTCCCCCCAGGTTCATAGGGTGGGAATACAGCTTAGTTCGGATCTTACCAAGCTCGAAGACTCTTTCATGTATGGCTTGGATTTCTCTTGGCTATGGCGTGCTTCGCTTTATTGGGGAATACTACAGTTTGTTTTTATGCTTCTTTGTTTTTGAGCAAGACAAATATTTTAACTATGTAATTGGGTATTGGAAGTTTATGGGCTTTTCTTGTAAACATTTATATTTAATAAATGATTTTAAGTACTTCCACTTTACTTTCCGCTGTTTTATATAAGTCTGTCTTGTAATATTTCTGTTCCAGTACCCATAATGCTACATTGAAGTTAAGGCATTCCCTTTGTGAGTGACCTTAATGGATGTGGGTGTTACAGGATCTCGATCACTTACTAGGCTAGAGGGTATCCTATGTAGTCAGGCTATCTTTCCAAGATAAACAGATGTTAACCATGATACCAAGTGTATATACTAAGATGATTAGAGGTCTCTCCTCTACTTAGCTTATCCATCATGTCACAAATCAGAGGGTCTTCATGTTACGCCGCTCCTATCCGATCTAAAAGCATAGGCCTCTCTTCTAGCATTGTTAACAAACCAGGTACAAACTTGACTGAGGGTCTAAAGCTAAAGGTTGCTATGTACTTCAAATTTTACTCCTCTTAAGGTCAGTCTCTTTCTACTTAGGGTGCCTGCCATAACATTACCCTTGCTAGGGGTATAAGCAATCTCAAAGTCGCATGAGGCAAGAAATTCCATCTATCGTTTTTGCCTCGATTTCAAATCTTTTTTTGAGAACAATTATTTTAAGGAATTATGATCCGTGTATAGTTCAAAATTTCTCTATTAAAAGATAATGATGCCATGACTTAAGAGCGAACCCTATAACAGCTAATTCCAAGTCGTGGGTAGGATAGTCTTTCTCATATACATTCAGCTGCCTTCTTCCATAACTTACTACCCACTCTTCTAGTATTAAAACCACACCTAACCCTGTCCCGCATGCATCCGTATAAACTGTAAACGTCTTGTTCCGTTCGGGCAATATCAAAACTGGGGTTGTCGTCAGGGTTCTCTTTAGTCGTTGGAAAGCAACATCAGAAATCAAATCCCAATCAAAAGCTAGACTCTTCTTCGTCAATCTAGTAAGTGGAGCTGATACCTTCACAAGTTCCTTAATTAGCTTCTTATACAAACCCGCTAATCCAAGAAAACTTCTTACTTCCGTTGCATTTCTTGGGACCTTCTAATCTTGCACCGCAACTACTTTTGTGGGATCTACTGTTATCACTTCCTTGGATATCACATGTCTTAGAGACCTTACTTCTTCTCTCCAAAAATGATATTTGGAGAATCTAGCCTTAAGATGATGCGCTTGGAGGATATCTGAGAATTCCATTAGAAACAAAGCATGCACTTCCCCACTCTTAGAGAAAACCGAAATATCATCTATGCACAAGCGAAGTGAACCATCCTCCTTTGTAGCGAAAACAACTGGAGTACCCCATTCAGAAATACTTCGCCTTATGAACCATTTCTCAAGTAACTCTTTTACTTGTTTATTGAACCCTTCCTTTCCCTTGGAGTCATGTATCGTACAGGTAATGCAACTAGATTTGCATTGTCAACTAGATATATGCGGAAGTCTATCTCGCGTTTTAAGGGACAAACCCCTAACCTAATCAGAAACATCTGCGTACTCAAGGACTACTCTAACGTATCGCAAATCATTGATAGATGCATCAAGTGATTTTAGGTAGCTAAGCCGAAATGATCCCTTAGGATCGCACGAAATCTCGAGGGTATTCCCGAGGCAAGTCAAAAGTCTAACTACCCTTCTTTCACAATTTCTAGCCAACCAATCCATGCCTAGAATCAACCCATAGCCCATGAAACCAAAAAAATAAGTGTTATACTTAAACTCAATACATAATATAGCTATTCTGAAATCCTTACAAACCAAAGATAAATGAGCCGAACCACTAATTGGATTTGAGACAATAATGAGATTTTCTACTATACAAGTACTAATGTGTAGAGACTCAACTATGGAAGCAGAGATAACCGAATGTGAAGTGCCAAAGTCAAAAAAAGTACTAACAAGATGATCAAAAAGAAAAACTAAACTTTCTCAGCAGAAACTTTACTACCTCTCTCTCTGGTACGCTGGCGGTGAGGGCACGCACTTTCCCTCCTGAAAATCCTGTTTTTTTGTTCTTGCCCTTGTCCTTAATTATATGGCCCGTTATACCATAATAAAGCCACTTCCTCTTGTCTTAGTTTTACTATTCTTTCCTCCCTTGTGAACCATGTCCATATCCATGAGTTTCTCATCCTTGGGTTGTGCACCTTAGCCAAACTCCCTCATTCTCATCTTTACCATCCTTGTGTAACATGTTAACAAGTATCTCGAAAGCTACCTCCATCGCACGGAAAACCCTACAAAGCTTGAAAGAAATTAGCCATAGGTGAAACTACTGCGGCTATACATGGAAGTTAGGCACTTCTTCACCCTTTGACTGGTGTCGTAGTCTCATCAAGCCTACGGAACCATGCCGCGATGAGGTTACCTCCCAGAAAGCCAGGATCCCCGGAGACTCAGGAAAGAAGGAAACAAGGATTTAAACAGAGGACCAAAAGATAGTGCATATGGCTTTAGGGAATATGCCTTTGGAACAAAACTTTTCTTTCGGAAATGCTTCTTTTAAAACTGTTTTGAAAATAATTTTCCAAATATTTTATCTGATCCGGCAACCTTCAGCTCTGATGCCAAGTGAAACACCCGACCTCCACTAATGTCACTCACAAAGGGAATGCATTAACTTCAGTGAAGCGTTATAGGTAAAAGATGCAGATAAATTACAAGACAAGCAAATAAAACAACGGAAAACAAAGCCATTTTATAAGCAACATAGTTCAGTCAAGATTTTACAAAAATTGACGAAATCATATTTAAAAGTACTATGTAACACCCCACATCCGTTAAGGTCACTCACAAAGGGAATGCCTTAACTTCGGTGGAGACTTATAGGTAATAGATACATATAAATTACAAGACAGACAAAATTAAAACAGCAGAAGATAGGACTTTACTTTATTAACAAAATAGTTTGTACATCAATTGTTTTCCAATACCAGAATATCTGTCTTACAAAATAAAGAAGCATAAAATAACATTTATATTCCCCAATGTAGCGTGAGCCAACCATAACAATGGAAAAGAGAATCCCAGCAAAACTTTGGCTAATCTTCAGCTTGGAAAGAAAACTGGACGAAGTAGTAATATTCCCTCCTTGCGAACCTAGGGGGAGGGGAACGGAAGACAAGAAAGCGAAAGAAACAGAGTCAGACATAAAGTCTGGTAAGTTCAGTTACTTTCAGCATGTGAACAGGTAAAAGCAACATGACATGAATTTAACTGAATACAAGACAACACCATGATGACGGGAATCATAAGGTTAGCACAAGATATGATAAGGTAAGATAAACTGGATGCACGTCTATACTTTCTCTGCTTCGCTACTACCTTGTTATTCTAATTTCTATATCTCTGCACCACCTAACTAGTAATCTGTATAAACTGATAAGAATAGATACGTGGTCCCAATTCCCGCAATTGTGGTTGTTTTAGTTGTACATCTATTATTTATTACCTAGATCTAATCTAGGGTTTTCTATCGAGCGCATTCTATATCCAACCAAGGTTTACGCTACCCAGGGCTACTCGGGTTTATGCTACCTATTGAACATTTCTCAGATTTTAGGGTTTACATGACCTAGGTCCAACTAGGGATTATGCGGCCTATCGAACGACGCCCCTAATCTAGGATACACTATCCAGAGTGGTATATGTTTCTAGACTTTCCCCACATATGTGTCGTGTATCGTTATCGTTGTCTAGATGCACACGTCCTCTATATATGCGACCCAAGTCTCGTGGCAGGGCAAATCAAGAAACACGGAACTCGGTCGAGAGCTTTCGGATATATGCCGATGCAGATGTTAATGTCTGTTTTTCCAGTGGCTATGGTCCACCTTGACCCCTCCCTCAACTAAAGAAAGGCACACCTTGAAAAATGAAAACTATACGCAGGCCCTCTATGCCCCACTAACCTATGGCCATCCGCACCCATAACTAGATAGCAAGTACATGGTCTTTTGGAGTTCTTCGCCTTTCCGCTGTATGTATCTCGACTGACTCAAGATGGTAGGTAGGCGGCGAGTTGCTATCACAGGGCTACTGGTCTCGCCGAATCACGCTGGTCCATCCTAGTCTTAGGTTGCCTTATATTGCAACCAAGGCATACCCTTGGTTCTTCTAATGCAGACCTTAACCTCTGTGAGCGCAGGAGGATCATCTGCAGCCTCACAGAGGGATACCAAGAGTACCCCCCACATCCCCTCGAGGCCGCGTGCTTCGTACCCCAGTTCGTTGGAGCCTTCTTTAAGATCATATGGACGTTTGCTCCTCCTCGTATTTTACTAAGGTTTACTACTTAGTTCCCTTAACAAAGGTTTCTACTTAGTCCTCATAACTAAGGTTTTCCACTTAGTTATCTTTCTCGTCAAGTTGGATTGGTTATGTGTCATTAGTCAGTTCAAGTTAACTTAACCCATTCATTTGTCATGTTAAACTAGTTAAGTGTTATCAGTAGTTCATGTTTACTTAACCCTACCACAAATCAAGTTATATTTGTTAAGTAATTCTTATTACTTAACCCCACCACTTCATCTTGGACTGGTTAAGTGCTCCCTTAGTTAACTTAACCCTGACATCTGTTTAATTCACATGTTCTAATGGTCAAGTATTGTCCCTTCATGTTTTAACTGAACCTTGTTCATTAGTCACACTATGATGGCTAAGTGTTCTAAGTTTACTTAACTCCACCTTCTAGTCTAGTTAACATGTTAAATTGGTTAAGTGTATTTTACTTAACCCCACCTTCTAGTCTAGTTAACATGTTATAACGGTTAAACCTTTTCTTAACCTCACCCACTTGTCTAGTCAACATGTTATAACGGTTATTTAACCCCTACAAATCTTGTCTTGTTAATATGTTAAGTTAGTTAATTGTTCCTATGGACTTAACCCTGCCATTCTAGCTTAACTGTTTCTTAGCTTAAAATTATTCATTTAAAGCACCAACCACTCACATTAGACAGATATTATTGCGGTCACTGGATATGCCGGTCGGTTCCGGGAAGATTTACACTGCAACTCAGTCTAACCTCGGGTCCTTTTAGGCTCAATGCTCTAACCACCCACATTAGATAGGTATTGTTACGGTTGTTGGATTTGCCGGGCGGTTCCGGGCAGTCTTATACCGTAACTCAAACTAACCTCGGGTTAGGCATATTCGTCTTTCCTAGATTTACATATTTATCCCTTTTTTCTATATGTAAATTGCTAACAACCCTTTTAAACAAATTTGACCTATATCATATTTATTTTTCATGCTTGATCGTCGCTAATCTATGAATTAGATAAGCGCGAATTTTAAATTAAATACTGCAAGCGTACAGGTGTATAGCATACAGGTCGAACACAGGGAGGTGTAATTAAAAATTATTATTTATTTCTTCTTGGGCGTGTTAGACGAATTTTGGAGTTGTTGTTTTTTATGTTGTTGAAATTACTCTGAATCTAATCAGTATCAAATTCAACAATTGAAAAGAAAAGGAACAATTACTAGAAAAAGAGAATAACAACTAGAACAATAACAGAAATTAAAAGTAGGATTCCTGTTGAAACTAATCAACGGTGAATCGCTAACAAGCAGTAATAAAAGACAATAACAATATGCATTCTACCCAAACCTAATTAGGTAGATAACACAAATTGTTATGAAATTAAAATAATAATAAAACTAGAAAATAAAAGACTTCTATTAGAACAAAAGAGAATACATAATAGAAAAAAATGAATGGCCTTTACAATGGGACATCATGTATATTTATAGAGATGTAGACCAAATCCTAATCAAATCAATGACTAAATGGCCCTCTTTTCCCAAGAAGTAATATTATATCTCTTGCCTTCCTTGACCAAGCTCGATTGGAAAGCAAATCTTCCCTATCTTCCATGTGCCAAATTGATTGATTGATTGATGAGCAGATTGTATGTGATTAATGCTTTCAAACAAGGTTACTCATTAGACTCCAAAGGCAACAAGGGATAAAATCTTCAAAATTGATTTTTTTCTTGGCAATATTTTTATTAGAAATTCAACTAATTGGAATTTGAAAAAAAATGTTCTGAATTGATTTCCATGATAAGAATTTGTTTATTCCTTTTATAAGTGTATATCATGCGTACATACATACATATGAATATATGTATATATTTATAATATGACACCAATCCATGTATTCTTCAACGCAGAGGAGGCAGTGTGACTGTTCAGCAAAAAAAAAAGGAGCTTGACGGGAATCGAACTCAGGTCTCTCTGCGCAAACTCCTATGCCTTTACCAGTGAGCTGCGACTTCTTTTGGGATTGAGAAGGTTTTGACACAAGGAAGTAGCTTTTTCTTTGTAGTTGGCCTTTAATTTGAAATGAAAGAGGCATTTCTTGACATCCTGTAAAAGCACACAAAAGTAACCAAAGTATCATTTATTTATTTACAAAAGAAAAAATATAAGAGCATAAAATAAACACATTTCTATGTTAATCAAATACCCCCACACTTATCTTTTACTCGTCCTCGAGTAAAAAGAAAATGAAAAACTAACTAGATAGGTCGCACTTTCGTAGGAAACACAATTGCATTGAGCGTATGCAACAAGCTGTTAAACCTCTAGGTGTCCCTAGTAGGACGAGTGGTGTCTCGTGAGAATTTTCAGTGGATACTACCCACAAAATCCAAAAGCAGTATGATATGATTCTAATGAAACTACGTGAATGCAATGGACATGTGCAAAAATAAAAACGCAAAATGAAAACACGACTTATTTCAGGAAGGTGGTACCTCAACTTAAGTTAATAATTTCTAATCAGTTGATTTTATTTTAGATACCTCAACTTGTCACAAATTTTCAATATAAATCAAGTTTTCAAATGTTAAATTCCAGTTTGGCCAGCTGGTTCAGTCGATAATATAGTGTAGCCATGAAATAAATTCTTAGTTTGCTTGGCACAGTTTGTAAAGTGATATTCTAATTTTCTCATGTATGGCTAGTCAAATCAATAAGGTCAAGAAGTGTTTGGGCATCATCGCTTATTCTTTATTCTATAAAATTTTAAAATTTATGATTAAGTACATACACCTAACTTAGAAGACCAAGGTTTACCACCCATGCACTGCCTCGCGGACTAACAGAGAGTGGGTAAAGAGCTTAGCGGATTGTGCAGGCCGACTTTGACTTTGTCAACAACGTGTCGGTAATCCTTTGGTGTCCAATCTCATAAAATGAGACCAAGATATTCCAACGCTGACTTTGTCAACAACTTGTCGGATAGAGCTTGGCGGGATTGCACACCAACGCTTGATATACAAGCAATGTTGGATACCCTTGGATTACTATTATTATTATTGAAATTATAAGCACAAAAGAGAGTTACGCGAATTCAACTAAACACAACTTAGTTTTAAAGATTTGAAAAGCCTATACAAGTATTTTAAGTCCTCCACTTATTTAAACAAAGTCTACAATATAGAATAGATTTCATGGCCATCACCTAAGAATCTCCCTATGTACCGGTTACACTATTATCCCTCAAAATTAACTTTTCATTATATTTGAAATTCGAACTTAGCTGAGAGAGAAAAATACTATCAACTCGCTAAAAATTGTAAACTTATTTTGTTGTATCAATTGAAAATGAGTCGTATTTTCGAAAAAAAAAATTATGGTATGTTACTATGATATAAAATGTATGATGGTCCTACATGAAAAGAAAGAAAGAAAAATTAAAGAAAAATCAAAAGAATGCAATGCAGACTCCCCCCCCCCACTTGATTGAGACAGTGTCCAATTGTCTAAGGCAGAAAAACAAAAATAAAATGAAAAATGAAAAAGAAAAATAAAAGAAAAAGAACGTGTACCACCTGATTTCATGGTGGATGATCAGGCTCATGCAGATCGATAGGGTCATCTTCGTCATATTGCTCGAATTCCAAAAATGGTTTCAGTCGTTGACTAATTACTTTGAAGATTTTTCCATCCCTAGGATTTTCAATTTCAACCGCTCCATGAGGATATACTGTTTTCACAACATAAGGTCCAGTCCATCGAGATCTGAGTTTTCCTGGAAACAAGTGAAGTCTAGAGTCGTATAAAAGAACTTTTTGACCTACGTTGAATTCCTTACGAAGTATGTTTTTGTCGTGTTGGGCTTTGGTTCTTTCTTTGCAGATTTTCGCATTTTCATACTCCTCATTTCTTAATTCCTCTAATTTAGAAATTTGTAACTTCCTATGTGAGCCGGCTTTTTCTAATTCAAAATTCAAAAATTTTATGGCCCAAAGAGCACGATGATCTAATTCAAGAGGTAAGTGACATGCTTTTCCAAAGACTAATCGATATGGTGACATCCCTAGATTGGTTTTATAAGCAGTGCAAAAAGCCCAAAGTGCATCAATCAGTTTTACGGACCAATCTTTTCTATTGGAATTCACGGTTTTCTCAAGAATTTTTTTGATTTGTCTATTGGAAACTTCTACTTGTCCACTAGTTTGTGGATGGTAAGGGGTTGACAGCTTATGTGTGATTGAATATTTCTTGAGCAAGGACTCAAAAGCACGATTACAGAAGTGAGTGCCATTATCGCTAATGATAGCTCGAGGTGTGCCAAAGCGTGAAAAGATGTTTTCTTTGAGGAATTTGACAACAACCTTGTTGTCGTTGGTTTTGGTCGGAATGGCTTCAACCCATTTTGAGACATAATCTACCGCAAGAAAGATGTAAAGATTACCAAATGAATTAGAGAATGGTCCCATGAAGTCAATGCCCCAAACATCGAATAACTCAATCACTAAAATGGGTTTGAGAGGCATCATGTTTCGCTTAGTGATTCGACCCGTTCTTTGACATCGATCGCATTTAGAGCAAAATTCGAACGCGTCACGGAAGAGTGTGGGCCAGTAAAAACCAATTTACAAAACTTTTGCAGCAGTTTTTCTTGCTCCAAAATGACCGCCACAAGCATGGTCATGTGAGAAAGATAGAATACTTTGGT
Source organism: Allium sativum (assembly GCA_030737875.1). Taxonomy (NCBI): domain Eukaryota; kingdom Viridiplantae; phylum Streptophyta; class Magnoliopsida; order Asparagales; family Amaryllidaceae; genus Allium; species Allium sativum. Next base: position 16,564 of record JASFAX010003354.1, on the reverse strand, counting down.
GTTCATGATCGGGCACACTCCTTCGAATGATTTGGTCTGGACAGTATTTGAAAAGATATGGGTCGTCCCAATAGAAGTTTCGAACTCTCGAGAGAAATTTTTGTTTATCTTGTTTTGACCATTCAACGGGCATTTGTTGTGTGACAAGATAATTCACAATGTCAGCGTACCAAGGGGTGTTAGAGATCGAAAGGAGTTGTTCGTCAGGAAAATAGTAATCGATTTGGATGTCGTTAACATTTTCGTGCACAACACGAGAGAGATGATCAGCTACGACATTTTCAGAACCCTTTTTATCTTATATTTCTATGTCGAATTCTTGAAGAAGAATGATCCAACGAATCAAGTGGGCCTTGGCATCCTTTTTAGAAAGCAAATATCGGAGGGCAGCATGATTAGTGTAAACTATGACTTTGGATCCTATGAGATATGGTCTGAATTTCTGAAGAGCGAAGACAACTGCCAAAAATTCATTTTCAGTAGTTGAGTAATTCAATTGGGCCTCGCTTAAGGTTTTGCTAGCATAATAAATGACTCGAGGGAGTTTATCGATACGCTGACCTAAGATGGCTCCAATTGCAAAGTCAGAAGCGTCGCACATAAGTTCGAAGGGCTGAGTCCAATCAGGAGGTTGAATGATAGGAGCTGTGGTCAAGATTGACTTAAGAGTTTCAAAAGATGTTTTGCAGTCATTGGAGAATTCGAACTTAACGTCTTTGGCAAGTAAATTTGAGAGAGGTTTTGAAATTTTCGAGAAGTCCTTAATGAATCTTCTATAAAATCCCGCGTGGCCAAGAAATGAACGAACATCTTTAACAGACTTAGGAGGAGGCGGATTAGCAATCAAATCGAATTTAGATTTATCGACTTCAAGGCCATCTTTGGAGACGACATGACCTAGAACTATCCTCCTTTTTACCATGAAGTGACATTTTTTCCAATTAAGCATGAGTGATTTTTCCTTACAACGTTTTAGGACGAGTTCTAAATGAGTGAGGCATTGGGAAAAAGATGATCCATAGATTGAAAAATCATCTATGAATATTTCCAAGAATTCGTCCACCATATCAGAGAAGATACTCATCATACACCTTTGGAAAGTCGCGGGGGCATTACAAATACCAAAAGGCATGCGACGATAAGCAAAGGTTCCAAAGGGACAAGTAAAGATGGTCTTATGTTGATCTTCTAAAGCAACAGGTATTTGGTTATAGCCAGAGTATCCATCGAGAAAACAATAGTACTCAAGACCCGCTAATTGTTCGAGCATTTGGTCAACAAAAGGTAAGGGAAAATGGTCTTTTCGTGTGGCTGCGTTGAGCTTTCGATAGTCGATACACACACGCCATTTTGTTTTGATTTTTATTGGGACAAGCTCATTACTTTCATTTTTGATCACCGCGACTCCCGATTTCTTTTTGTACGACTTGTACCGGACTCACCCAGGTACTATCAGAGATGGGATAGATGATGCTATTGTCTAGACATTTGATTATCTCCTCCTTTACCACTTCTCTCATGTTTGGGTTTAATCGCCTTTGAGCCTCACGGATGGGTTTAGCATCATCAACTAAATGTATGCGATGTTCCACAATTGACGGGCTAATTCCTTTTATATCGCTCAGTTCCCATCCCAAGGCGTCTTTATTTTCCCGCAAAACTTCTAAGAGTTTTTCTTCTTGGTCCTCTGTAAGATCAAAGGCCAAGATTACGGGAAGAGTTTTTGAAGAGTCTAAGTATGCGTACTTAAGGTCTTGTGGCAAGGGTTTGAGATCTAACTTAGGATGTTCTTGAGTGTTAACGTCGGTTAACATTCCTTGGTTAGATTCAGAAGACGAAGGATTTAAGTCAAGAAATTCATTCAGTTCAAAAATGTATTCAAGTTCATCGAAATCAGAGTCGAAATGTTCCAGACACATTTTCAAGGCTTCAGAAGTGTCTTTAGAGGTTTCGTCAACTATGGTTTGAACCATGTCGATTTCATCGGTCTGAAAATCACTAGGTTGTTTGTTGAGATTGAAGATGTTTAGCTCAATGGTTAGGTGCCCGAAGGAAATTCGAAGTTGACCGTTCCTACAATTTATGATAGCATTAGAGGTTGCTAAGAAGGGCCGTCCTAAAAATGGTATTTGAACTTTGGGATTTGAGACAGGCTCTGTGTCTAAAACTATGAAATCGACAGGGAAGTAAAACTGTTCGATCTGTATCAAGACGTCTTGGATAATCCCCAAAGGCTTTTTGACAGATCGATCGGCTAACTGAAGAGTGATGTTTGTTGGTTTAATTTCCCCTAACCCAAGTTGACAATAAACAGTATATGGAAGAAGATTGACACTGGCACCAAGGTCGAGTAGGGCACGAGAAATATGGGTGTTTCCTATTTTGCAATCAATCGTAGGGCAGCCAGGGTCTTTGTACTTGACTGGGGTAAGATTCGAAAGAGCGGAGCTTGTATTCGCAGTTAGAAAGGAGGTTTTTGGAACATTAGTTGCATGTTTTTGTGTGCACAATTCCTTAAGACATTTGACATATTGAGAAATTTGTTCAATTGTGTCTAAAAGGGGAATGTTCACACGGACTTGTTTGAAAATTTCCAAGATTTTATCGAAATTTGCCGCTTTCTTCTTATTATTGAGCCTATGGGGAAATGGAGCTATTGGTTTTTCAACTCCATGATGAGTTTCATCATTCGAGGAAGAAGGTTTATCCAAGGAAGAAGGTGGTAAGGTCGTAGAAGATGGAATGTTGGTGTTGCCAACATTAATTTTTGAAGGTGGGTCGGGTTTGCCGACACTGGAAGAAGAATCGTTGGGATTGCCAACATTTAAGGAAACTTGAGGTTTAGAGGAATTGGCATTCGAAGCCAATGGGTGATCATCAAGAATAGGGATTGGGGTCGAGTTAGAAGGTTCGTCAGGGTTGCCCACGTTATTATCAATCCTCTTTCCAGATCGAAGGGTTGTAATAGCGTTGACTGGATTATGGTTTTCGTCCTCACAAGAATTTACAGCACGAGAGTTATACTTTGGATTCATCTCGGGTTGACTAGGCAATTTTCCTTTCTCGTTATTTTTCGCCATTTCCTTTATCATATTCATCATTTGGTCCATTTTAGCGTCTTGCGAGTTTATTTTAGCTTCGTAAGAGCTCAACTGTTTTTCTTAACGCACAATTTCTTGTGACGGTTGAGAAGATTGAGAAGATTGGTTCGATGATTGAAAATTGGGGTGCCTATAAGGTTGTTTGGATTGAGGTGCAGCTTGAGTGGTTTGAGAATTGGAAGAAGGAGCTTGGTAATTCGGATTGGGAATAAAGGGTTGCATGTGAGCTGGTTTGGCCGAACTATTGGGGTTTGACCAAGAAAAGTTTGGGTGGTTCCTCCAACCAGGATTGTACGTGGCTGAGTAAGGGTTATTTTGAGCTATGACATTAGCTTGGTCCTGAGAGTAATAGTGGGGTAACCCTTCTCCGACTTGAGGAGTTTGATTTTCTAAAGGAATTTGATTTGGGTCTACGACATGCACTCCTCTAGTAGAACTACGAATGGGAACATGAATCGATTCCCATTGCATGTCCTTTTCAGAATAATCTTGTAAGAATTGCCAAGCTTCATCAGCTGTCTTAGACATAAAATCTCCTCCACACATTGATTCTAGTTGAGTTCTAGTTTGATAGTTTAGCCCTTCATATGCAATTTGACATAAGTGATCTTTTAGAATTCCATGATGAGGACAACTATATAAAAGCTGGTTGAATCTCTCAAAGTATTTTGAAAAAGTTTCCCCCTCATTTTGACAAATTTGATTTATCTCGGTTCGGATTTTTAGAGTTTTATGGAAAGGGAAAAACTTTTTCAAGAATGCAGTGACAAATTCATCCCAACTTCTTATGGAATGTCGTAGAAGAGAATTTAGCCATCTTTTAGCGCTTTCAAGTAGTGCAAATGGGATTAGCCTTAGCTTGATCGATTCGTTAGATAATTGTTGCATTTTTGTTGTAGAAGCATACAATTCAAATTCACTTAGAAATTCATAAGCATTTTCAGACCCAGTAAATTTTGGTACCCCTTGAATAAAAGAGTGTTTTAGCTCAAAATTGTTTCCTTCAGCTGGTGGGAACACAATGACAGATGGTTGAACGGTCCTAGTAGGATAACATCGATCACGAAGAGACAAGGGTCTATCCATTTGGATATTGATATTTTGAAAATTTTGATTTATTTGATTTTGATCCCCAAAGTTTGGAAAATTTTGATTCACTCGATTTTGATCCAATTCGGTTGGAAAATTTTGGTTGATTCGAGAACCCCAAGGAGAATTTTGTTGGCTTACACTTTTTTCACTCATTGTTGTTAAATGCAAGCACAAAAATTAGCTACAATGAAATTTTCTGTCCTTATTGGCTCCTAACCGAAAATTATAAAGTGATGCGTTTGATTACTTAGATCAAAAGATTTCTCAGCCAGTTAACGGACAGGAGTTATTGGTGCACCAGGAATCACCCTAGCAATGCAGCCGAAGGTTTAAGTACCTTCAGAGTAACAACCGATATAATATTTATGAATCACCGTAATATTTATAAACGGTTATTTCTCTGTCGTAGTCTAGACACCAAGAAATAATTCGTTCCAAATGAATCAACTATCACAATACAATTAAGCCCTAGATGAGCCCGTGACTCCCTTAAGTCCAATGTCTAACCGTTATTATTAGTCAGATTCTACGACGAAATGCAATTTGTGGGCTAAGGAAAGGGTGATGAAATCCCTCACCTTATGTGAATTGGGATAATGCCCTTAACAAAATGAATAAAAAATGCAGAAATAACAACAATCACACAAAATAGAAATAGAAAAAATTACATTCAAGCCGCTGCCCCTGCAGAAAAATTTTACAACAACTGTCTATATATTTTTTTTTCTTTGCGGCAGAGCACCTGTAGAGTTTTAAAAATTTCTCACCTTGATGGGAAGTCCGTCCAGTGAATTTGGGTAGCGCTAGCGCGTTCACACCCCACTTGGTGTGCAACCGCTCCAACAATTCAAATTTTTGTTTGCTTCGTTCGACTTCAGATCTTTGAATCCCTTGTTCTTTTGCTTGAATTCTTTCTTCCTTGGCTTTTGGTTGGAAAGATTTTTTTTTTTTTTAGAAAAGAAAATCAAATGACAAACGTAAAAAAAAAAAAAAAAAAATAACTAAAAACTAAAATGAACAACTAGACTCAACTCTAAAAAAAACTAAACTAAGTTGAAATAAAGAAAAACTAAGCAAAACAAAAACAGTACTAAGACTCCCGCGACCAGGTATTCACTAAAGTCCTAGAACTCGACAAAAAAAAGCTAGACACAAGTCTTGCTCATGTCACTTGGTTATAAAAAAAATAGACAACACAACACTAATTAAGAGTCGATGCAACCCTTCCCAAAAGATTAATGGACTTCTTTCCCAAAAAAAACTAAAAGCCACGTACCCAAAAATAAAAGTCATGCCCCTTTATAATTCAGAACTCATCAAACAAAATCGTGCAACCCACAGATCTAAAATAACCATACTCCCCTTCTTTTTTTTGGCGATTCGAATCGCTTTTTCAGGGCCCGAAGCGGGTTTTGGGTGTTCGAAATCGGGTTTCTAGGGTTCGGTCATTGAGGCTCGTTCTGACTTGGATGGTGAAGCAGAATTGGGTTCGAAGTATTTGCGGATTTCTGGGAATTTGGGACTGCGTCGTATGGTGGGAAATTGGTCTGGGAGATTGTGATTTCTGGTGCGTGGATAGGAATTTGTGGATTGGGTATTGCGAGGAGAAGGTGCTGGGAAGACTGCGTGGAGATGATGGAACTGCGGACGTTTCTGAGTGTTGATTAAAGGGTAGGAAAAGGGTGCGATCTGTCTAAGCGTTGCATGAATTGTTGAGGGTTATGGTTTTGTGGTAACAGCGTTCGAAGGGGATGGTAGTCCAACTTAGAAGTTGGTGATGGTTTGTGAAGTCAAAGGTGATCTGTTGTATTTTTTTTTTATGGTCTAGAAACAGATTGGTATTGGACGGTGGCAGGGATTGATGGGGTATGAGGGTTAAACGCAAGGGATTGTGGTGTGAATTGGTGCTGTGTAAGTGGATGGATTCAGATGATGGAGATGGTGAGGATTTGTGGACGGTCTGATGGTGTTGTGGTAATGGGGCGTTTGAATAGTTTTGAGGATGTAGATGTACGTGAATATAGGGCGGTTGAATGGTGGTAGATGAGGTGGAATGGCTGTTTGAAGAGCAGGTGGTTTTGGCGATGAAAGACACTATAAGAAATTTGACCTTTATCTACCAATATTTTACCTACCAATAGATATAGGTAGGTAAAGAGAACCTTTATCTACCAATATTTAATGGTAAAATTAATTGGTAGGTAAATGTTGTCAATTTTATAAAATTGTTAAGGCATGATTATCTACCAGTAATTATATGTAGGTAAAATGTATTATCTATACATATACAGAAGGGGAATTTTTTTTTGCAATTAACCCCTGCATTTTTCTCATATCATTTTAAACTTTCATTAAAAATAATGCTGAGTCGTTCGATGATGTGTTAAAAAAGTATATTCTAGTAAATTTTTTTTTGAATTGAAGATTTCGCTTATATATCCTAGTAATGTTTTTGTGTAAAATAATTTATTTATTAATTATTAAAAATTATTTTGAAATATGAAATAATTAACAGCTAATAAATTGATAAAAAATAATTAAATTGTAAATAATTGATATTATATAACCATTCGTTAATAACTTATCATATATTCTTATGTTTTTCCAAACATTTGATTAACTTTAAATTTTTCGCAAATGTTTCACAATTTCACGCTAATATGTCATCATTTGAAATGACCAAAACATATTTTCTCTAGTTTATTGCAGAGACGCAATTTATACCATTCTCTCCGACTATAAATTTAACAGCTTATTTTAAATTAAATCTAACGGTACAAATCTCAATCCACGTGTTCTCTTTTGTAGCCTCAATCCGTACAGTCTCTTCTGATTGGCCACAATATAAAACACCAAAACTGCCACTACAAATAAATACCAATAATCTTGATGACAACTATTTTTTATAAATGCTATGTTTACATCCTTTTCTAAAACAAGTGAGGCATTCTTTCTTTAAAACTTAATTGATTTTCTTTTCTTTCTAAAAATATGTTTCATGAAATACCCTAATAATATTTTTTTCAACCTTTTTATTCACACATGAATCTGCACAATAACAATAAAATAACAAAATAATAATGATGTGGGCATCTGATAAATTTGCATCTGTGTATTCTGCAGGCCAAATTAGTATATTTTCTAGCTCCAGCTCCAAAATAACTATCCAAATCAATTACATTCATGCATATAACAAATAGATTCAATGATATAAGGAAGAGATTCATGCAAATAAGGGAATTAATTACATTTATGTATGTCCTCTTATTCTTCAATTCTTTTATTCTCTGCTATTCTTACACATGACGTTTGAGTAATATAATATACATTCAATTACATTTTAATATTAGATCTATATTTACAGGAAAATGAATCAATTCAATTTTGTTTGTATGTATATATGTGTGTGTATGTGTATGTGTGTGTGTGTGTGTGTGTGTGTGTGTGTGTATATATATATATCTAGGGTTTATGTTAATTAATGTACATCTTTTTTCTTTGATTCCTTTTACATTTATTTCATATTTGTTTTGTTAAAACATGGTTGACATTAGCCTTGCTTAACGTTTGTGTTAATTTATCAAGAGTTACCATTTAACGTTTGTATGAAATAGATGGTAACATATTAACGTTGATTTATACATGATAGACTCAATACTTGATATAAATGGCAACATATTAACATTTGTGTTAGTTTATTTCATACCTGTATAAATTAATTGCAATTGATTAACGTTAATTTATACATGGTAGCATTTATAAATGGTAAAATTTGTATAAATTAATTTATTAAATAAATGTTCAACATTACATGGTACCAAGTTAGTTTACATATTAAATGGTACCATGTTAATTTACATATAAATTAACATAAACTAATATGGTACCATTTTTTACATGGTAACATATTATTTGTATAAATGGTTACACGGTAGCATTTATTAACGTTAATAACTGCTTACTGACGCTAGTATTCACCACAATTTTAATACGTAGAAAACCTTTTATTTTCATCCCTAGAGGTAATTTATTTTTTCCTTTTTTTCCCTTCCTTCCTATCTTACGTTATTTATTTATTTATTTATCTATTTACAGATGGCTAGAAAAAGTGATATGGTTTGTGGGGATGGTAGCGTTGGGGTCATGAATTCAGTTTCTGAAGCTATTCACAATGTTAATGGTCATGCTACTGGGTAATTAACTTATATTTTTTACATCCTTTTTTCTTTTCCTGTTTTACAAATTTCTTACCTCAATCAATTTTCTTTATTTTATGTGTGGAAACATTAGGATCATACCAAGGACTCTAATGGCTAAAGAGATGAGCTTGGCTTAAAATTCGTATCTAATAAAAGTCAAGGGTTTCATTTTTATATTTGGTTTATTATGTAGTTAAGTGGAGAAACGTATGTGGTAGTGAAAGAAGTGAGCGACATGCATCAAAGAAAGGCAAAAATGGCTAAGCACTCTGATACATTCATTACATTATCTGGTTAATTTTTATCCGTTATGTTACAAATTTTATTTTATCTTTCCTTCATTTTATATTTTCTAATATTATTCTACTACATTCCCAGGTGGTTATGGAACATTAGAAGAACTACTTGAAGTTATAACATGGGCTTAGCTTGGCATCCATAAAAAACTGATTAGTGATAATTGAAGATATATTAACACTTGTATTAATTTATTTCATACTTGTATAAATTAATTGCAGTTGATTAACATTAGTTTATACATGGTAGCATTTATAAATGGTAACATTTGTATAAATTAATTTATTAAATAAATGGTTAACATTACATGGTACCATGTTAACTTACATTAATTTACACATTAAATGATACCATGTTAATTTACATATAAACTAACGTAAATTAATATGGCATCATTTCTTACATGGTAACATATTATTTGTATAAATGGTTTCATTGTAGCATTTATTAACGTTAATAACTGCTTGCACTTGTATAAATTAACGTTACTCAACTTCATACTTGTATAAATTAACGTAAATTAACATGTTACCATTTAAATTTAGTTAACGTTAAAACAAGTATGGAATAAATGGTAACATATTAACATTTGTGTTAATTTATTTCATATTTGTATATATTAACGTTAATATGTTACCATTTAATTTCTGATTCATATCAATGTTAATTAATTCTCATATACTTGTTTCATTTTCAATGCTAATTTAATTTGATTTGATGTTGATCTCATTTGATAACGTTCTACTAATATCTGATTTTATTTGGTATAAAAATAATTGATTGGATTTTAAAGCTTATATTTATGTTTTGCCTTATATTGGAAGGAAAAAGCTAATAAATCTATTATGATAGGTACACACTCTTGTTTCACCCTGTCTAGAAAAATTGTGAGAAACAACCCAACTTACTGAGGTAAATGAATTTATATCAAAATTATACTTGCGAATTAAATTATTTCTTTTCAATTTACTATGCTATTTTATTATGACAGATACGATGGACGACTGGACAAATTCTGGATCAAGAAGCTGATGATTAAAACTAGAGTGAGAGTATGAGTGACTGACTGTGTACATGTATATTAGTGAATTAGTATGTAGTAAGGAGCTAATGTATACGAGTGAAATGTAGCGAGGAAGTGTATGTATAAGTGATTGTATAATAGTGAGGAAACAGTATGTGTACAATTCGAAAGTGTAATAAATATTTAATTAAATAAATATTTGTTATTTTCTTAAAAATAAATTTTGTGTAAATATTCAATTGTTGTAAATATTTATTTCTAGCAAACAATGCCATATGGCCTAAAAAATGATGTCGTATGCACCAATCAAATGATGACACATGGACAAATTATTGTTTGACACATGAACCAACCATTAAATGCTAAGTGTCGGCATTAATATATGCCATGTGTGTACTATTACGACAACCATGTCAGCATTCATGTAGGATGACACATCACCAACCATGTCAACAGCCATCTAGGATGACAGATCATCAAACAAATCAGTTGGTGACTCATTATTCGAGTCATAAGGTAGTGGGGTCCATTGATTCTTTTACCTACCAATATCAATAAATGTAGGTAAATATCTTTATCTACTAAGCTTTACCTACCCAAGTTCCACCAATTCAATATTGGTAGCTTAAATACATTACCCACCATTATGTTAGTTTTACCTACACTTACAATTGGTAGGTAAAGACCTCATTTTCTTGTAGTGAGAGGGATGTACGGTGATTTCGGGAGAGTTTGGATAGAAGAAAGTAGGGCACTAGGGCTAATGGAAAGAAATCCAAAGCAAAAGGGGAAATAAATATGAAAGAGAACTGGAAAGGATTTTTTTTATTTGTTGTGAAAGTATACGAGGAAAAAAAATGTAGAAGGAAAGATATTGTACTTTATTTTATTTTGGAAAGAAGGGATTGTAGAGATTGGAAAGGAAAGAAATAAAAGAACAAATAGAAAGTTTTTTTTTTAACTTGAGAAAGAAGCAATCAAGGTACAGAAAAGAAGAAAGAAAGTGAATAAAAGAATGGAAAGATTTTTTTTTCTCTTGATTAGGAAGATTATGGTATCATTGAACAATACCAAATCTAAATATTTAAGATTTTTTTATATAAATATATATACAAGAAAATAAAACTAACACGAATCGGAAATTAAATGAATAATAAAATTTAATCATTACCTCCCCGGCAACGGCGCCAAAAACTTGATCTTCGCTAATCTATGAATTAGAAAAGCGCGAATTTTAAATTAAATACTGCAAGCGTACAGGTGTGTAGCATACAGGTCGAACACAGGGAGGTGTAATTAAAAATTATTATTTATTTCTTCTTGGGCGTGTTAGACGAAGTTTGAAGTTGTTTTTTATGTTGTTGAAATTACTCTGAATCTAATCAGTATCAAATTCAACAATTGAAAAGAAAAGGAACAATTACTAGAAAAAGAGAATAACAACTAGAACAATAACAGAAATTAAAAGTAGGATTCCTGTTGAAACTAATCAACAGTGAATCGCTAACAAGCAGTAATAAAAGATAATAACAATATGCATTCTACCCAAACCTAATTAGGTAGATAACACAAATTGTTATGAAATTAAAATAACAATAAAACTAGAAAATAAAAGACTTTTATTAGAACAAAAGAGAATACATAATAGAAAAAAATGAATGGCCTTTACAATGGGACATCATGTATATTTATAGAGATGTAGACCAAATCCTAATCAAATCAATGACTAAATGGCCCTCTTTTCCCAAGAAGTAATATCATATCTCTTGCCTTCCTTGACCAAGCTCGATTGGAAAGCAAATCTTCCCTATCTTCCATGTGCCAAATTGATTGGTTGATTGATGAGCAGATTGTATGTGATTAATGCTTTCAAACAAGGTTACTCATTAGACTCCAAAGGCAACAAGGGATAAAATCTTCAAAATTGATTTTTTTTTTCTTGGCAATATTTTTATTAGAAATTCTTCTAATTGGAATTTGAAAAAAAAAACAAATGTTCTGAATTGATTTCCATGATAAGAATTTGTTTATTCCTTTTATTAGTGTATATCATGCATACATACATACATATGAATATATGTATATATTTATAATATGCCACCAATCCATGTATTCTTCAAGGCAGAGGAGGCAGTGTGACTGTTCAGCAAAAAAAAAGGAGCTTGACGGGAATCGAACTCAGGTCTCTCTGCGCAAACTCCTATGCCTTTACCAGTGAGCTGCGACTTCTTTTGGGATTGAGAAGGTTTTGACATAAGGAAGTAGCTTTTTCTTTGCAGTTGGCCTTTAATTTGAAATGAAAGAGGCGTTTCTTGACATCCTGTAAAAACACCCAAAAGTAACCAAAGTATCATTTATTTATTTACAAAAGATAAAATATAAGAGCATGAAATAAACGCATTTCTTTGTTAATCAATGCCCACTAACATACCTATATTCTAGGTCCAGATCTTGATTTACCTATCAATTAACCCAACTTGCAGTTTTATGCCAATTTAGATCCAGTATTTCCATTTACAGTTCATGTCAAAACTAGTTTTGATACTCTAGTTTACAATTTATGCCAAAAGCATAGGTTACTAGCCAATACTAGATTCAATATATCAAATTACATCTTCTATAATTCACGTCAAATTACCCCAATTTGCATCTAATGGTCATGTTATAATACATGCTCTAAATTATGCCAAATAATATAGATTTCATGTTATACCCAAATAACCCCGCATTCATAACGTACGTATACCATGATTTCACAAGTTTTCTAAATACTCATGAAATGAAACTAAAAACAGGGAATAGAGGATAAACATGAGAATTTACATAAAAGAATGGGCATGCAAAAGCGATCCAAATACAAGGATAATGGATCCAATGGTTTTGGTGTACGTAATAACGAATAGGAATAAACTAAGCAAGTCACACCCTAGGTATGAGATCAAACAAAATGCCAGTTCGGTGTACAACATGGTTTGTAACTATAGTGTTATGGGCATAAACAATTAACCATAATAGTCTTAGGCAATTAACCACAATAGTCATAGTCATGGTCATAGGTAGAAATCTCATAGTTATGAATAATAGGCGATTAACCACAATAGTCATGGATAATTAACAAAAATAGTCCTAGACAATTATCCTAAATAGTCATAGGCAATTAACTGTAATAATTTCAAGGTCATGGTCATAGACAATAGTCTTATGTTCATAATCCTAGGCAATAATCTCCTAGTCATGAATCATGGTCGTAGGCAATGGTCTAATGTTCATAGTCATAGGCAATAGTCTTATGTCCTTAGTCATAGGCATAGGCATAGTCTTATGTTCACAGTCGTAGTCTTAGGCCATTAACAATAGTTTCAACGTCATAGGCATAGTCTCATCGGTAATTAATCACAATAGTTCTTAATTAGATCCAAAGGCATATACAAGCACTGTAACAACCCGAATTTTTAGCAACGTGTTAAGACAAGAATCAAGGCAGAATTAAATTATAAATTCTGAATCAGGATAAACGGCTTGCGCCATTGCGTTCGTCTCGGAAAAATACGCGAAATAGAGTCCGAAATTTCGTAAATCGGAGTCCGTATGAAGAAGATATGGATGAACGAAGTTAGGCAGAAAAACCGAAAACAAGCAAGAATGCACTGGCGCACTTGTGAAGTGCGCCAGCACAAAAATACACTGGCGCACTTGGGAAGTGCGCCCGTGTCGAGCCAGAAACCTGCACAGCCTTTTGGCTTGACCCTGGCTGGCCTGGTGCACCCGTTTTGGCCCTTGGTGTTGTTTTGGAGGCTTGTGACGATTTTTGAGGGCTGGGATCTATCCTAGGGTTAATCTAAGTGTCCTAACTAGCCTAATCTTCTATAAATAAGCCCCTAAACCCCCCTAAACCCTCATTATTCACTCATGTAACTAAACTATGGCCAAATTTCTACTCTCATGGCCTCCACTCAACTATCCTAGCCTCCACTTCATTTCTATGAAAGGTTTCATGATCTTGAGAGTGTTAGAGAGTCCCTATGTTAGTATGAGAGCTTCTCAAGTTGATTCCAAGGCAAAAGCTTTGATCTTTGTTCATAAAGATGGTGTTTTTGTTGATTTGGAGCATCCATCTTTGGGTTTTTTGGGTGAAGGCATGCATAGGCTTCATCACAAGCTTTAGTTTAATCGATTTAGGCCTTCATAGCAAAGTAAGTCCTTCCCTACTCTTAGATATTAACTATGAAGTTAAATGTTCATGTTGAAAGTTTGGGTTTGATTAATTAGAATGATGCATGCTATCATGTTATGCAAGTTTATGAAGTCATTATCTTGATCTTATGAGCAAAAAGCCACAACCTTTATGTTGAAATGTTGCATTATGCAACATGAGAACCTTCATAATCTTTATGTCAACTTGCACATGAAGTCATAACCCTTATATGATGATGTATGCGAGTTACTAGTCATCATTCCATGTCTTTTGTCACCATGATTCGCTTATGTGCCAAGTTTGGGTTTATGCATGTTTTTGAGGTGTAAGAATGTAACATGCAAGTTAATGAACACATGTGTGCCTCATTTGCCACCATGATTAACTTGTGGCTTAATATCCATTTTTGTCATGCCTTTGCCAAATCTCTTCTTTTAATCCATCACGTTGTTGCAAACGTATATGCGAGTTTAAAAAGCGTTGGGGTCACATTATGGGGAAACATAATGACGTGAATATGATTTGGGTATAAACATGACAACATGTAACGTTAAATATGACATGTGTTTATACTTGAAAACACGACTTGAAAGATAACATGGAAGTTGACATGTAAATATGCATAAAAAAACATAAGCTTGGGAATTTACCTATTAAGTTAGGTCTACCCATTGGGAATTTACCTATTAAGTTAGGTCTACCCAATTGCTTGAAAACTTGACTATGAACATGACACTAGACTAAACATGAAAGTGGCCAACTCGAGGTTGGGTTGAGTTTGCAACGTAAAACTAACCAGAACCGACCGGCCTAACTAGTAGTTGCAAACAATAGGACCCAATGTGAGAAGTTGGTCATGTTGTGCTTGAACCCGAGGTTAGACCAAGTTGTGGTGTAAAGCTACCCGGAACCGACCGGCTTAACTAGTAACCACAACAAAGTCTAATGTGAGAGGTTGGGGTGCATTAAGTAATTAATGCCACATGATAGGGTTAAGTTAATTTGATTAATGACTCTTAACCGAATATGACATGGGTAAATGGGTTAAGTAAATTGGTTAGGCTAATGATACTTAACAAAACATGACAAGGTTGGGTAGGTTAAGTGATTTGATTTGCCTAATGACGCTTAACCATTTTTATACGACTAGTGGACGGGGATTAAGTTAACCAACACTTAATCAATCCAACATGATAATTTGGCAAGGTTAAGTAAGTTTTCTTAATGACACTTAACCATAAAAGATGATTAGGGGATGGGGTTAAGTAATTTACGCTTAACTAATCCGACACGGTAATTAGATGGGGTTAAGTAATTTACGCTTAACTAATCCGACACGGTAATTAGATGGGGTTAAGTAATCCACACTTAACTAATCTAAACACGGTAATTCGATGGGGTTAAGTTAAACACTTAACCAATTTAAACTCGGTAATTCACTGAGGTTAAGTAACCAATACTTAACCAACTTAACGTGATAATTTAATGGGGTTAAGCAACTTATACTTAACCAATTATACATGATGATTTGATGGGGTTAAGTAACTTACACTTAACCAATCTAATACGCGGACCTTATAAGGTTAAGTCACAAGACCTTTTTAGAATATACTTAACCATTATAGTACGATTAGAGGATGGGGTTAAGCCAACCTATACTTAACCAATCCGACTCGATAATTTGATGGGATTAAGATAATCTATGCTTAATCGATCTAGCAAGATAATCCGACAGGATTAAGGTAAGCTAGTACTTGACCAATTTGACTTGATAAGGTTAAGTCATGAGCCTCTGGGTACACTTAACCAACTTGTGGGACTAAGTCTTGAACTTAAATACTTAGCCAATCTTTGACGTGATTCGTGGGCGGGTTAAGTCATGGACTTGAATGATAACACTTAACCCAATAGACAAACCCTAGCTAGAAGAACTAGGTAGAAAACCGTGGTTAATCAAGGATAACGGGAAAGGAAGCTAAGTGGTAAACCTTAGTTAAGGGTAACTAAGTAATAATTCTTAGCTAAGGACATAGGACTAATTCTCAAAACGATGAGTAACCTGATACGGTAGGTCATCGCTTAGTATACGAGGGGGAGCAAGTTATCTGACTTGGATAAAAGCTCCAGCGCACTGGGTGCCGAAGTGGAAGCTTCGGGGGACGTGAGGATATTCTTGGGATCCCTCTGTGGGCTACCAAGTAATTATACTAGGCCCATGAGAGGTTAAGGTCTGCGTTAGAAGGACCAAGAGTATGCCTTGGTTGCTATGCGAGCAACCTAAAGACTGGGATGGATTAGCGTGGAGTCGACGATTCTTGTTTTTGCCCTGGATAGCGCATCGCCGACTACCTACCATCTTTAGTCAATCGTGTACGTGCGGAAAGGCAGGGAACCCCCAACAGACCATGTGCTTGCTATCGAGTCATGGGTGAGGTTGGCCCGTTGGAAAGTGGGCTATAGTGGGGCCGTGGAGTGGTTCTTATACATGATTTTTCTTGGATTGCCTTTCAGTAGTTGAGGGAGGGGTCACGTGGGACCATAGCCACGGGTACAAAAACAGACCTTGATATCTGCATCGGCAGACGATTTAAAGCTCCCGACCGAGTTCCGTATTTCTTGATTTGCCCTGGCACGGAACTCGGATGGCACATTGGGG
>JASFAX010003353.1:0-42731 GCA_030737875.1 Allium sativum | reverse complement strand
GATTGTTTAAGTCTAAATGCACTGCTAAACTAATGACATGGCATGCGAACAATCGAATTGAAGATGGCCACATGCGTCATCCAGTACAGTCTCTACTTGGAGAAATATTGATCACATGTGGCTAGAGTTTGGTAGTTAGCCAAGAAACTTATGCTTAGCATTGGCAGTAAATGGTATAAACCCACATTCTAATGGCCTAGGTAATAGGTACAACTGTTGGTCGGTCATGTTAGTATTTTATAATCTGCCACCATGGTTGTGTATGAAGAGGAAGCTTATTATGCTAACGGTATTAGTTTTTGGGCCGCATGAACTAGGTAATAATACTGACATATATCTTCAACCAATCATTGATTGTTTGAAGAAGTTGTGGGAGGAAGGTGAACCAAATGTATATGATGCGTTTAATAAGAAAATTTTCACTTAAAGAGTACCTTTAATGTGGACGATAAATGATTTCCCTACCTACGGAAATTTGTTCGGTTGCGTCAATCAGGGTTGTAAGTGTTGTCCAATATGTGGCGACGATACTGTAGCTAAGTATTTAAGTCGCAGTAGGAAAATGTATTACCAAGGTCATCGTCGGTATTTGGATCAAAATCATTCGTATAGGAGGCAGAGGGCAGCCTTTAATGGAGAACAAGAGTTTGGATGCGCACCTACACCCCTTTTTAGAATAAGTGTTAAGGTAGCAAGAACACTTGAGATTTAAGGTGAAGAAGTCAAATAAGGTAGAATGTGTATGGAAGAAGAAATCAATTTTTTTTGAGTTAGAATATTGGAAATTTCATCATATTCATCACTGTCTTGATGTTATGCACATCAAGAAAAATGTGTGTGATAATTTGATACAGACACTATTAAATTTGAAATTTAAGACTAAAGATAGTGTCACCTATCGTCTTGATATGGTTGAAATGGGTGTAAGGGCTGATTTAGCTCTTGTAATTGGAGAAAAGAAAACGAACTTACCTCCTGCCCCTTATACTTTGTCCAAGGCAAAAAAAAAAGTTATCGTCATTGTCATATATGAAACTTCCCTATGGACATGCATCCAATATTAAAAATTGTATATCATTACATGATTTAAAGTTGTATGGGTTGAAGTCCCGCGATCGTCATACCCTCCTTCAATAGTTACTACCAGTTTCAATACGTTATGTACTTCCGAAGAATGTTAGGGTTAGTATAATCAGACTGTGCTTCTTCTTTAATTCTTTGTGCAACAAAGTCATAGATGTGTCTAAACCGAACAAGTTGCAATCAGATGTGATATGACCTTGTGCGAATTGAAAAAAATATTTTCCCCCTCATTTTTCACTGTAATGTTACATCTCATTGTCCATTTGGTTAGAGAATTGCATTTATATGGACCGATGTTCTATAAATGGATGTTTCCACTTGAACGGTTCAATAAAGTCTTGAAGAGTTATGTACGAAATCGATTTTCTCTGGAAGGTTGTACAGCTGAAAGTTATCTCAGAGAAGAATCAATTGAATTTTGCATGGAATTTCTTAAACATGGTTGTACAACTGCTGGCCTTTGGAAGGATGAAGACAAACTTTCTGGTCCATTATCTACTACAATAATAAAGTTGGTGGAAGAAAAAGAACGAGATGAGGCACATCTACATGTCCTTATTAACAACAATGAAATTGAGCCATATATTTTGTAAATATTATATAATTGTATAAGTATTTAATTATTTAGGAATTATCATTTTTTGTATATATATGTGCAATAATTCTTATAGTATGTAATTATATTCAGGATGCATAAGGAGTTTCTAGAAAGGATTTATCGAGAAAATAGAAAGAGTGTTCAGTGGTTGGTGGGAGATCATAATCGACTATTTGCTGATTGGTTTGAAAGAAAGGTTAGTTTACATTAGATAATGTACAAATATGAAAAAATCATATTAAATAGAATTCGTGTTACTTAAAAGAAAATTTATTGTTTATTATTGTGTATTCTTAGTTGTTTGTTAATATATATGATGATTGGAAGTGTATTTGCATTGTATTGGCAATTATATTTGCAGGTCAATACAAAAATAATGGAAAATGGGAATGAAGCTGTTTCTGAAACGATACGTTGGTTAGCAGGCAAACCAACATTTTTTGTTTTAACCTACGAAGGGTATCTAATTGATGGGGTTCGATACTACACAAAGAACCGAGATGATGCAAGGGTTGCCCAAAACAGTGGGGGTATCATTAGTTGCCAAGACCATCCAAGTCGCTATTGCTGAAGATTTAAATCCTATGAAAGGTGATATGACATTTTATGGGACAATCGAAGAAATATAGGAGTTGGATTACCACACATTCAAAGCGCCCTTGTATTTGTGTAAATGGGCAGCAAATGAAAGAGGTATCAAGGTTGATGAGCTTGGATTTATGCTTGTGGACTTTAGTCGAGAAGGCCACAAGAAGGACAAATATGTGTCTGTTGACCAAGTCTAACAAGTTTTCTATGTCGAAGATCCAGTTGTTACTACCTGGTCTGTTGTGCTTAAGTCTACGACTCGATACTATCGTGAGGTGTACTACGAAGATGGTATAGGAAACACCTCCTTACAAAATCCACCATTTTGCTCTGAAATCCCATTATGAGATTTCGTGGATGATGTTGAAGCTAGTGCTGGTAATCAAAGACAGAATGTTAAGGGGATTTGGGTGAAAACGCGAACATCGTAGTGTAGTCTACATTAGGTCTTATGTATTAGTTAGAATCTACTTCCAGTTAATTTGCTATTTTCTTCTATATTGTTGTTCTCGTAGTCCTTTGGTATGACAATTTGCCTTAAATAATTTATTTTTAGTTTCTTGTTTATATATGATTCATCATGCCATTGTCTCGTAGTCTAATTAATTTGTTTCAACATGTCATTGTCTAATTAATTTGCTCTATTATGTTCTGTAACTTTGTAGATTGAACAAAGATGAGTGAAAAGGCAGCATCAGACTCCGGGCAAGCATTGGAACCTACAACATCAAAATTGGCGTAACCAACGAGTAATACTACTGACTCTACACGAAGGAGATCTGGCGGAAAGCAAAGTGTATATGCCATGTACAAAGTGACGGTGAGAAAATCTCATGGAAAGAAATTCAAAGTTACCTGTAATGCACTTGGAGTTCCCAAAGGGGATACTCGGAAGATATTGCAGTCCTACATAGGCATGTTAGCTAGAACAATGGTCCCCATAGGCATTATAAGCTGGTCAAAAGTAGATCGTGATTTAAAAGAAAAAATATGGCTTGATGTTTAGGTAGTTTGTTTTTCTTTAAATTTGTGATGGGTTAGAGAATATTTAGCTTATGGTATATATATATATATATATATATATATATATATATATATATATATATATATATATGTATGTATGTATGTATGTATGTATATATATATATGTATATATATATATATATAAGATGTGTATTTAAATGTTGTGCATGATACATTCAAAATATATCCCATGCTCGAGAATTTTGTGTTAAAATCTGCAGGCTGTAAAATGGAGACTGTTCAAGATAAATTTGACTGGTAAATTTGTGCTACGATTTGTTGGACAGAAGAAGAAACTTTCTAGACCACCGAAGCAATATGCGTTTGTTGGTGAGTCGAGTTGGAAAAAAATTGTAACACAAAGGACTTCTTCTAGTTGGCAGGTATATACGCTTATATTAATTTGTTAGTTCTGTTTTTATAAATTCCATGGCATACATAAGTATATCATAAATATGAATATCACTAAGTAGATCACAATTTCAAGGTAATAAAATAAAAATAAAAAGGCTAAGTTACATATTACTTATTAATAATTGTCAAATAACAGAAAATAAAAATAAAAACAAAAAGTTCATATATATATTTTTGGTTGCAGCCAGTTCATGAAAAACTAAGTGTTGTGGTTGGTAAAAGGAAATATGTAATGACTCGCCTTTTCGACCGCTCTAAGTCGAAAATTTAGCCAGCTCAGAATGCTCAAAATGGCGAATTGTTATTTTAGCTTAGCGGGTTTAAACAGAAATAAACACATAATATAATTAGTTTTTTTTCAAATAACAAATACAAATTATTCGAGCATAATAACGTGAATCGCTGAAATAAATATACAGTAAGGACCAAAATTCTTGCATGCATCAATAAGGCGGGTGACGGCCAAAGAAGTGACAAGTTACATGACTAAACAAGGTGTGCCATGTATGCGAAATCAATTCCATGTGTGGGTAATATGATATAAAGGGTCATATTCAAACATGGCAAATAAAAGTGTACTCATCAAAATGCTGATAATAAATTGGCCCTATCAGCAATTATCAGTTTTTATCATTTGATACAAACCAGTTGCTACACGCAACATACTTAAGGGATATTGGATGTAACAAGTTAAAGTCAAAATCAATATCATTGTAGGTCAGTAACTCCAGACTTGCAATGCTAGCCTGGAATCACGGCTGTGTAAAAGTATCTATAATACAAAGTTTGATGCAACCATCATCATCCAAAGAGGAATAAAAATAGCATGCTTGGCAGCTAATGAAGATCATGAGGCTAATGAAGCATGCACAAGGCATAACAGTTCCCACCCTAAAACCACTATCATCCAGCAATAAATGCCTACCCAAATCACTCCCACAAAAAGAAAAAAAATAAAAAATAAAATAAAAGTGGTAACTGATGTGGAACTTGAAATTTAATCATAAGGAGACCATGCAGCAGAACTATATGCAAAGGATATTATTTCAATCAAAGCACAAAGGGACTATGAACTACCAAATTGTAATCACTATTGTATTTTTGGGCATAAAACTACAAAATGCACATGTATGACCTTTAAATGGGTGCTAACTGCAAATGAAAATCTTTATCAACAAAATATCAAAATAGTGTACATTCCAACTCAAATGGTCAGAGGCATCCTTAAAGTTTGCCTACTTAACTATTCATGTTTGGGTGTATCTTTATGATAGTGAAATAACCGCAGAATGTACTAACAGCAATTGCATATTTATATTTACAGTAGCGGAATGGTAGCATCCACATAACACAAGACTAGCTAGGAAAAAATAATTTGGTTTAAGCTTCATGAACTACGGTGGCCGAGTAATCACAATACCATGGAACTTCAAGGGATATCCAGCTAAATAAACAGTTTAGTTCCAGTGGGTATAATAAAAGTGTATTTATTTTCGATTACTAGGTTAAATTTCCTTTTTCCCAGATTGAGACCATATACTAAGTAAAGTACTGTCCACCTTCGTATACTGCAATCTTGAATATTTCCAATTCTTAATTTAGGCTGTTATTTTGATACTACAAATATATGTTAATATATTTTCTTGTTTTGAGAAATACAGTTATGGTCAAAAATCTTATGCAGGACATAGAATGTACTAATATTTTCTTTGCTGTAAAAATTAATCATTGCATTTATGGGTATTCATATGCCGCATAAAACTATAAGCCATCGCCTTGCTTCCGAACTTCTGGACCAAAGTAAGTTATACTTACGATTAAACTTAATTCAAGTCCTTAACTTCGTTTTCACTATGTAAATTTGTTTGTGGGTTGTTCATACAAATCCTTTGATAATTGCACTGTAAATCTGTCAGCCCGAAATATTGTGAAAATGATTCTACAATGTGGTTAAGTTCCAAATCTTAATAGCACACGGGCAGCTAGTAGTTTAGGTTTGTAGTTATAGATCATTGGAGCAAGATTAGAAGCGTTTTTGATTTGAATCCAAGCTAGAGTTCGGAGCTTCCGCTGTGTGTCATATGATCCTTCCACTAAGAGTATATTTTTCTTTTCTTCGGCTGTATATACGTTGTAACTCTGTTGTATGTTGAATTATTCAATGAAAAATTCTGTTATTTTGTTTAATATATGTATGTACCCATAATAATTCATTTTTATTAACGGTTTAAGTTGGTTTAATTACCGGCAAGAATCGGGCAAAAAGACGAGCCGTTACAGTTGATTTCCAATCACCTCGAGTTGATGTTTAAACCAACTCCAGATGTTTGAAAATTGGATTCGTCGGGGTAGTATACATTAGAACAGAATGAAATAAAACTTTTATTACTCAACATTGATAACAAAAGAGTTTACATTATCAGAGTTATAATAAAGTACACAATGGAAGAGGAAAATACAGTGGAAAACTCCAACTCTAGCTCGAAGCTCCAGCCCAAAAGCGCTCCGAATCTTGCTCTAAGGATCTACAAAACTGTAACAACATGTCATTTTGACAGCCTCAATAAATTTAAAGTACAAATAACATTAAAAATGGTAACAGACAACTTAATATACAAAGATAATTAAATCAAATAAATACTCAATTCAAATAAACTTAAAAATTCAAACTACAAAATAAAATAAATCAAATTCATGTTTAAATCTCAAAACAAAATTTTCATTTCACAAACGATATGTTCAAAAATGTTACTAACGTTAAACATTTTTCCCAAGTCCTTCAAATTCCAATAATAAAATATAAATTCACATATACAAAATTAATTCAAATATGATTTAAATAGAACAGATTCAAATTTTAAACAATATAACTTTCTCAAATATCAATTCAATGAATTTCATATATTTAAAAAAAAAAAAATCTTGGTTTGTTACAATATTCCCCCGAGAGAAAAGAAAGAGGGAGGAAGCCGTGACCCCAACGCTTTCTGCACTTCTCTCCGTTGTACGCCGAAGCAGCATGGTGCCTTGACTGCCGTGACACCCGAATGGCCAGAAAAACCTTTTCTTTGCTTGTCCACCACTGCTCAAATGGTAAGTTTACTTACGATTTAAACTTGTTTCAGGTTCGTTCATTTGGGCTTGCATTGAATACGATTGTAGGGACTGTTTGGTTGACTCGGGCAAATGGCTCTGTTTGAATTGTTCGTTCTGCCTGCTATTTTTGCTTTTAGGGTAGCATGAGTATTTCATTACTATGTGTCTTTTGTAACCTGCAATGTGGGTACTCTGTTCAAAACATATGCATGGTTTTAAGAATTGTGGACGTATACAGTGTTGGGAATGAGTCCCTTCCTATGTGGAAAACTCATATTTAATTAATTGGAGCAATAAGTGTTGCTACGGTATTTTGAACCTTTATTTGAATAGGTTACTATTTGACTTTGCTGTGCTTTGGTATTTTCATCTTTATGGGAATTGTAATCTTATTAAATATGGTGGTTGAATGGAGACTTCAAGGTGCCTCTTTGGTGGCTATATATACATCCATTTTTGGGTAGCAAATATACAAGTCTACAACATCAAAACTTTGTCAGTTTCTCCAAAACTTTGTGGGCTGCTTCTACTTCTTTGAGATTGCCCTTTGCTGGAGTGTTATTGCGAGATCTCTCAGCTTTTCTGAGCTTTGTTCCTGGTGATATTTTTCACTTTTCTCGCTTTTGTTTTGATGTTGTTATTGCTAGCTATTGTTGGATAATTTGTGTATCCACTTTGTGACTTGGATTTGGATTTGTGTACTACTCCATTTTCATAGTAAGAGAAGTTTGGGAGGAACCCCGTCATTAGTCCTTTGGTTTTTACTCTTCACATCGAAGAGGTTTTCCACGTTAAAAATTCGTGTGTTCTTACTTTATTACTATCTCTTATTCTGTTGATTATTTGCATTAATCATTGATGATTGTGGTGCATTTCGCTAGGTTTATCTATGTCATACATAACAAACTGGTATCAGAGCGAGGTTGGTTAATTTGTAATATCCCCTGATGGATTCTAGTAATATCAACACTAGTAGATTGATTAGTTTGATTGGAGCTAACTATCATATTTGGAAGAGAAAAATGAGAGACTTGTTGTATGTCAAAAGTTGGCATTTACCTGTGTTTAGTGATGAAAAACCAGAAGGTAAAACTGACGATCAGTGGCAATTTGAACATGAATAGGTGTGTGGATTTATTTGTCAGTGGGTTGATGATAATGTTTGAATCATATAAATGATGATGTTCATGCTAGATCACTATGGCAAAAACTTGAATCTCTTTATGCTAATAATTCTGGAAACAATAAATTGTACCTTACCAAGCAATTGATGGGCTTGAAGTACAATTCAAGCAAGTCTCTTTCTGATCTTCTAAATGATTTTCATGGCATTATTCAATGATTATCAACTATGGATATAAATTTTGATGATGAAATTCAGGGACTTTTGTTACTTGGTACTCTTCCTGATTCATGGGACACTTTCAGAATGACACTTTGCAACTCTGCACCATATGACAAAGTTACACTGGATATTGCCAAAATTGGTATTTTGAACGAGGAGATGAGGAAGAAATCTCATGGTGTGTCTTCTTCATCCGAGGAAGCATATGTTGCTGAAAATAGAGGAAGAAGCAAGAGTAAAGGTCCAGTTTCCAGAGACAAAAGCAGAAGCAAATCTCGTGGGAGATACACAAATATGAAGTGCCATTATTGTGATAAATCCGGTCACATAAAGAAATATTGCTACAAGTGGAAAATATACAACAAGAGCGGTAAAGGCATGGAAGATAAGAAGCAAGATCAAAAAGATTGCAGTAATGATGATAGAGCTGCAACTATAACTGGCGGTGATCTTATCATTGTACATGATGAGAGCTATGTGAACCTTGCTAAATATGAGTCGAGTTGGGTCATTGGCAGTGGAGCATCACTACGTGTGACATCACAGAAGGAAATTTTCACATCTTATACACCTAGTGACTTTGGGGTGTTGAAGATGGGTAATGATGGTGTGGCTCAGGTTGTGGGCATTGGAGATGTATGTTTGGTGACAAACATTGGAACAAAGTTAATGCTTAAAAATGTAAGACATGTTCCAGAAATCTGATTAAACTTGATCTCTACTGGAAAACTCGATGATGATGGCTACTGCAACACTTTTCATGGTGGTCAATGGAAGCTTACTAAAGGAAACATGGTGCTAGTTCGTGGGAAGAAGCACACAAGCCTGTACTTGCTGCAAGCCTCAATTACGACTGATTATGTAAATGTGGAAAATGACGATCTTGCAAAATTGTGGCATAGAAGACTTGGTCATATAAGTGAAAAGGGGCTAAGTTGTTTGATGAAGAAAAATGCACTACCTGATTTGAAGTGTTTAAAATTGGACAAATGTTCTCATTGTTTTGCGGGAAAGCAGAATCGGGTCTCCTTTAAGAGACATCCTCCTTCAAGAAAATCAGGTTTGCTGATCTTGTTCATTCTGATGTTTGTGGTCCGTTAAAAGTTAAGACCTTTAGTGGTGCACTTTACTTTGTTACTTTTATTGATGACTGTTCAAATAAATTGTGGATGTATGCTTTAAAAACAAAAGATCAGGTTCTTAATGTTTTTAAGCAGTTTCAAGCCTTAACCGAAAGGCAATCTAGTAAAAAGCTAAAGTGTTTACGTTCTAACAATGGTGGTGAGTACATCGGTCCACTTGATGAATATTGTAAGGCTCAAGGTATTTGACATCAGTTTACACCAAAGAAGACTCCACAGCTGAATGGTGTAGCAGAGAGAATGAATAGGACTTTGTTAGAGAGAATGAGATGCATGCTTTCAGAGGCTATGTTGGCAAAACATTTTTGGGGTGAAGCTTTATTTACGGCCACACATGTGATTAATTTGTCACCTTGTTTTTCTTTGAATAGTGATGTTCCAGATAATGTTTGGCTTGGCAAGGAAGTTTCTTACAGTCATTTACGTGTCTTTGGGTGTAAGGCGTTTGTGCATGTGCCTAATGATGAAAGATCGAAGCTGGATTCCGAGACTCGCCAATGGGCTATGGTCTTGGCAAGTTTGGTTATAGGTTTTATGATCCTATAGAGAAGAAATTGATTCGTAGCAAGGATGCACACTTTGTTGAAGACAAAACAATTGAAGATATTCAGAAACCACAAGAAGCTGCATCATATAGTGGCTATGATCTGGTTGATCTAGATCTTCCTCCTTTGACTCCTGCAACTCCTTCAATTCCTGCACCAGCTCCAACTAAACAAGTACAAGAAAATGACAATGAAGGTCATGTACCTGAGGAAGATGATCCCCATAATGAAGATGCTGAAATTGATCATCATGCTTCTCCTGAAACTCAAACAACCTTTGTAAGGCGATCTACCAGGGAACGACGTCCTTCCACTAGGTATCCTTCTTCCGAGTATGTTCTCTTAACCGACGGAGGAGAACCTGAGTCCTTTAAGGACGCTGTAGACAGCGATGATAAGCAAATTTGGTTGGATGCAATGAAAGAAGAGATGAAGTCGTTGCATGATAACAAAACTTTTGATCTAGTGAAACTACCGAAGGAAAAGAAGGCTTTGAAGAATCGTTGGATTTACAAGCTGAAGCAAGATGAAAATGCAAAGACGCTTCGGTACAAAGCAAGGCTTGTTGTAAAAGGATGCAACCAAAGAAAGGGAATTGACTTTGAAGAGATATTTGCACCGGTTGTTAAGATGTCTTTCATCAGAGTTGTTCTGGGTCTTGCTGCTAGTTTGGATTTAGAAATTGAGCCGTTAGATGTGAAGACCGCATTTCTTCACGGTGACCTTGAAGAAGACATTTACATGGAACAACCAGAGGGCTTCAAAGTTAAAGGGAAGTAAGAATATGTGTGCAAATTAAAGAAGAGTTTGTATGGTCTAAAACAAGCTCTAAGGCAATGGTATCGCAAATTTGATTCTTTTATGGGGGAGCAAGGTTACAAAAAGACATATAATGATCATTGTGTTTTCTTGAAGAAATTTGCTAATGATGATTTTATCATTTTGCTACTTTATGTTGATGACATGCTTATTGTAGGGCAAAATGTAGATCGGATTGCTAGTTTGAAGCAACAACCGAGCAAGACATTCCCCATGAAGGAACTTGGTCCGATGAAGAACATTTTAGGAATGAGAATTATTCGTGACCGCAAGGCTCGAAAGTTATGGCTACCACAAGAAGCATATATTCAAAGAGTTCTTAAAAATTTCAATATGGAGAAAGCAACGCCAGTGAGTACTCCACTTGCTATGCATTTTAAGTTGTGCTTTCAACAGTGTCCTTCCACAACTGAAGAGAAGGAGATGATGACGCATGTTCCTTATGCATCCGCCGTGGGTAGTTTGATGTATGCAATGGTTTGCACTCGGCCTGATATAGCTCATGCTGTAGGTTTGTTTAGTAGATTTCTTTCTAATCCAGTTAAAGAGCATTGGAATGCTGTGAAGTGGATTATGAGATACTTACAGGGTACTGCTGATATGAAGCTTTGTTTTGGAAGTGACAAGCTTTGTCTTGTTGGTTATTCAGTTTCTGATATGGCTGGTGATATTGACTCAAGAAAATCTACTTTGGGTTATTTGATCATTTTTGCAGGGAGGGGGCAGTGTCTTGGCAATCTATGCTACAAAAATGTGCGGCTTTTTCTACTATTGAGTCGAAGTTTATTGCAGCGACAGAGGCATGTAGGGAGTTATTGTGGATGAAGTAGTTTGTTCGTCAGCTTGGATTTACACAAAAGAGGTATGTGTTGTATTGTGATAATCAAAGTGCAATCCATCTTGTTAAGAATTCCACTTTTCATGCAAAGTCGAAACATATTGATGTGAGATATCATTGGATACGTGATGTTATTGATGATAAGTTAATTGAGCTTGAGAAAATTCATACCGATGACAATGGTTCCGACATGATGACTAAAGCTTTGGTAAAAGTAAAAGACAAATTTGAGACTTGCCATACAATTGTCGGAATGACAACCACCTCCACATAGTCGGGAGGGGGAGATTTGTTGGGAATGGGTCCCTTCCTATGTGGAAAAACTCATATTTAATTAATTGGAACAATAAGTGTTGCTACGGTATTTTGCGCCTTTATTTGAATATGTGACTATTTTGACTTTGCTGTGCTTTGGTATTTGCATCTTTATGGGAATTGTAATCTTATTAAATATGGTGGTTGAATGGAGACTTCAAGGTGCCTCTTTGGTGGCTATATATACATCCATTTTTGGGTAGCAAATATACAAGTCTACAACATCAAAACTTTGTCAGTTTCTCCAAAACTTTGTGGGCTGCTTCTACTTCTTTGAGATTGCCATTTGCTGGAGTGTTATTGCGAGATCTCTCGGCTTTTCTGAGCTTTGTTTCCCAGTGATATTTTTCGCTTTTCTCGCTTTTGTTTTGATGCTGTTATTGCTAGCTATTGTTGGATAATTTGTGTATCCACTTTGTGACTTGGATTTGGATTTGTGTACTACTCCATTTTCATAGTAAGAGAAGTTTGGGAGGACCCCCGTCATTGTCCCCTGATTTTTACTCTTCACATCGAAGAGGTTTTCCACGTTAAAAATTCGTGTGTTCTTACTTTATTATTATCTCTTGTTATGTTGATTATTTGCATTAATCATTGGTGATTGTGGTGCATTTGGCTGGGTTTGTCTGTGTCATACATAACATATATGACGTCCTGTATGTGTCTTTGAAGGGTCGCCTTCAATAAATGACAGTCTTCACTTTTGTCCTCTTCCTGAATAGATGACTTTCACATTTTGTCCCATCAACTTTGTTTGGTCCTTCATGTATACTTATTTCATTATTTTTTCTAACAAAATTTGTTCAAACACAAGAGTAACAATAGTCGAGAATAGGATATAAGTTTTCGTATAGGTAAGCTTAGCTGTAGATATATATATATATATATATATATATATATATATATATATATATATATATATATATAAAGAAAAATCTCAACTTCTTATGATTCTCATTCCAAATCAAATATCTTTGATTTGATTTGGTTCTCAAATTTGCGAGTCAAAACTCAGTCCAGATGGCAGTGAGAAAAAAGGATTCATTCTTGGATTAACAAATGTATTTTGCATTATAAAACAAAGTAAAGACGGAATATAGCCGATATAATTAACCTGTCTTGAACCGGAAGCAATACATATTAGTCAATTAAAGAAACACAAAAGTAAGAAGGAAAACCATACCCTATCGAACAAAGACCATGCATGCATGTATAGTCCCCAGAAATTGCTTTGTGTTCCCACCTAAAAGTTATATATGTCCACATTCTATCAGGACATCACGCTGAAGTTGTTCCATACTTGGATTTTTTCCCTTTTACATATATGTTCACTGTATATCATGCATGCCTTGATATTTGAATACACTACCTTTACGTGCTCCTTTATCACTCGTACATGTTAACCATTTCACATTAGAACATACACCTAGGATGTTTTGGTTTTGTATATACTTTCCTATGAAATTGTTTTGGACGATTATAATATTATGCTCTATAACTGGAAGTATCAAATTCACATATAAAGGCTGTCCTTGAACACATGGCTTGCGTCTCATTTGGTGAATTTAGTAGTTTTCATTATGGTATCATATATGTTGTTGAAGCTGTCTTGTTTGCGCTAGAATGCTTATATATGCTCGCACACTAGTTGTAATGCCTATTCCATTTATTTGAGCGGTTCATTGAATTGTAGGCTCAATTTTTGTTGTTGGGGTTAAACTAAGTTTATTTATGTGTATATCGAAATTTGCTAACTTGAAATAAGTTTAATCCTGACTCAGGTGTTTTGTGTATTTTTCATGGAACACTCGGGTCAGGTCCTAAGTGTTCCAGATTTAAAGATTTCAGCTTGCAATTGGAGAGGAACGTGAAGACGCAAGACACATTCGGCGCGCGCTTGACAAAATCGTAAAGTTTATTCTTTAAAATTCATGTAAACGTTATATTTTTCCGCTGTACCAAAAAAATTCTTGTATAAACTCTGATATTATTTATATAAAATTTGTTCCGTTGCATATATTTGTGTACTGTGATTCTGTGTTTATTCTGTTAAACTTGATAAGCTAAATTACTACCCGTCGTTTTGAACGTACTGAGTTGGTTTAATTACCAACTTGAGGCGGTCAGAATGGCAGGTCGTTACAAAATATCATCGCTTGTCAAGAAAAGGGTACATTGGTTTGAAGGAAGAGGAAGTAAGAACACAACTAACTAGTAAATTGTGATTTTCATCATTTTCTCGAGGATTTGAAATATTGCTTCCTCTTAAATAGATAAAGTTGGGGAAGCTAGAGGTTGGTGAAGAAGTTGATCGAGCAGTTTTCTGGAAGAAAGCTCAAAAGCCAAAGGATAACATGGAAGTAAATGAAGAATTGGCTAAGATGAATGGAAAAAATATAAGCCTCCTATGATAATATTTTTTTCTTTCAAAATCATACTAAAACATGGTTTTTCATTTAATTATTTGTGTGTATAGGATGCCTTGCTTGAAAAGAAACAGAAGAGAGAGTTTGTCCCTTCTGGAAGTAATGATGTTCTAACTGTTGCACTGGAAACTCCTGAGCATTCAGGTAGGGTCCGGGCAGTTGGAAGCTTCGTTACTCCAGAGGTATACTTTAATTTGCCGAGCACCAAGTCCAAGCTGATGGCGCATGATCGGCAGAAGTCAACGGAGCTAGAGGAAGCAAAGAAGGATTTGATGTCGGCAAAGCAAGAGATGATGGCGGAAATCGAAAAACTGAAGGTGATGATCTATGATGGAGCCAATCTTCAGTCACCAAATTTGTCCAACAAAGCAAGTTTCCAACCACTAGGAGATCAAGATGAAAAGAAACCAAAAACAGCAAACAAATTGGTGTTGGATGGTGATGATGATGACAGTGTAGTTATTGCTAATCTGCTAGTTCCAAAAATAAAGGTAATAATTAGATTTATATAATTTTCATCTTACGATTTATATAATTAGATGTATATTAATAAAAATTTATATAATACACTTACCATGAGAAAAAGATGGGCAGACCTTTTATTTTGACCTTTTATTTATAATTCGTAGCTTATGCGAAAAATGTGAGTTGTCGGTTGCTAGTATAGACACCAAGGTATATTCTCTGATGAAGATGAACCGAGTAATAAAATACATGAAAGGGATATGCCGCCTGGTTGTCTTCATGTTTCAGTGGATGGATGTACCAACCCAGATGCATTGCTTCCTATGCCGGTATTGGTGAAATGGTGGTTATACATCAAGTTGTTGGCTCTGTTGTAGCCTGGCTTGTGGAACTGATCAGTTTCCCACAACCTGTGGTATATGCTTACCTAAATAATATATGTTTATTCCGTGTGCATGAAATGAGGAAATAGTAATGTGTTTGATGTTTGTATGATGGTTGATTATTTTTCTATAGATTAAGTAAAAGGAGTTGCCACCACCAAAAATAGGTGAGTCGTTGTAGAGATTACAGACCTTGTATTCTCAAGCAGATCAACCTAAGAGTGTGCCAAAGAGGTGGAGGTTGATATATAAACATGTAATGACCTTGATGAAAGATGGTGTAGCCTCGATCCAGATTCCATGTGATGTAGAGATTTTTGGGGAAGAGAAGGCAATTTTTTTGCATGAGAATGTGTTAGCATTATTGAAGTTTGAAATGATCAGGCAAGCTGTTATATCAGCCTATATGATGTTAGTATTTTTATTTTATTTTCCAATTCTGCTTGTTCCGGTTTAAATGTTTATATTTTATTTATCTAGGTTCTTGTTTACTAAGATACGCGAGGAAAATAATTTGGACACATTTGTTTTTTTCATCCTAGACAGACGGTTCAACTCGACGGAGATTTTGAATCTTACATTGTGCAAAGGCTGAGAGATCACAGTGATCGCATGTATTTCATACCGCATAATAACAAGTAAGTGTTTGATGAAACCAATATGTATATATATTTCGGCGTATAAACATTGGTGTGAATATGTATTATTTTGAATTTGGAATATTTTTATGATAACACCATGCACTGGATTTTGAGTATAATATGGGATGGTGATATTTATATTCTCAATCCATTGTCTGTTCTGAGCCGTTTTTTGACTTTAGAAAAAGCATTAACGAAGTAATTTTTCCTAACTTGTTTTTTTAAGCGTCATCTATGCTTTTTTGAGTTTGACATGATGAAGTATTTCTATATAATTTGCAGGGCAGTTAATAGTTTCAATTCCCAAACAGTCAAGGGCAATAAAATGCCTAAAGAAAAGAATCTCACTGTAAGTATTTTTCCACTTCTAACTATGACATATTTAAACTAATGTTTAATTAATTTGGCAGCTGATATATATGTTATTACTTTACTGGAATAGGGATGTCCAAAACAGCCTGTTAGCCATGAATGCGTTTATGTGGTGATGCGCTGTATGAAAGAAATTATTGAGAATAAGGAGTTTACTTTGCTTAAAAAGGTAAACATATATTGAATATAGATTTACTTTGCATGCGGTTAGTGTTTGTTGTTCATGTTTTGAGCACGGCGTGTGTTTCTACTCTATATGTTCATAATAACTTATTTTGTCATCGGTATTATTAGGACCCATTATAGTATGCAAACAGAAGCGAATATAAAAACATCTGCATCCTAAAATTATTTATTAGTTGATCGACTGATATTTGATATTAAAAAGTAATTTTGGATGCATATACGAATTTGACACTATCTGCATCCGGAAGTATCAGTTGATCGACTTAATTCGTTCATAGTCAATTTCTCATAATGACCTGACCAAGTTGGATAAATGAGAAATTAATGATAGGACGTATATTAGATTTGAAGGGGATTTGGGATTTGGCAGCATTGTGCTTAAGAACGTAAAAATGTGCGATGACATAGAAAATTTTGTTCCTAACATAGTTCTTTGGTTAGCTTTCAAAAACATGATTTGCAAATAATTTAGTTTAGAGGTATGTGATGACGTATATCAGGTTAAGCTTAGATTGCAAAGAAAAAGTTTTTTTAGATAAGTAATTATTTTGCAGATTTGTTTGGAAGAAGCATGCGTTTGAATACTACGAGCATTAGCATGCAACTTTGATAACTTTACGTTTATTTCATGCTTGCTTTCTTCATACTAGCATAATCAAGTGCAAAAATGCACTATTTTGATTTTACTATCATTGGGGTGCTGTCTGGATAGTGTTATAAGAATATTAGTCTCATATCCGAAAAACCATTGTGGAACTTTATTTGACTTTAAGTTTCCTATAAGTTTTATGTTGGATGTTAGTATTTTGGTGAATCAAGTCGAAATGACATCGACGATAGTTAGCATCTAATCTTCTTAGTATTAAACTCTTGGGATGTTCCAGTACATGTTTACTGTTCACAATTTCAATATGATTCTTAAGTTCTGATTCAAAACTCAATCTGAATGCCATTATATTCAGTGATATAGTGACTCAAACATCTGAGTGGTTTTTCCATACTATGTGCAACTTCGAACTTTTGCACTTGATTCTGGTAGACATATAAAGTGTATACTGAGCTATTTATCAACTCTTTTCAGTGAAGCGTGAAGAATCGAAAATCTTAAAGTGTGGAGCAGTTGGAGGAGATGCGTAATGAGGCGCTCGGTTTTGTTGAAGAACACTTATAAATCTTGTTTAATGAAAATCTGACTGGAATGTATAGAACAAAAACATGTGTTTATTTAATGTTTATGGTGGATGGTTTTATGGAATGTAAGAACATGTGCCTTTTTAATATTTGTGTTGGATGATTTCTGGAATGTAAGAATATTTTCTGTTAAATGTTTGTGACCAATATTGCATTTTTGTTTTTGGTGTTGGTATTGCATTTTTATGGTAGGGCATATATCATGTATCAGGAAAAATATTGATGTTTAAAATTATAACTGACACTAGTTATGTAGAACTAAAATAGTGTATAAACAGACAAGACATCCCTCCTTTAAAGGGAAATGATGTCCAAACGCCACACAGACATCATTTCACTGAAAATGAACTGATATCTGTTTGTTGTATAGACATCACTTCTTTTAGAAAGAAATGATGTGGGGTGTGTGTGTATATACATACATACATACATACATACGTATATATATATATATGTATAAAATATTACAACGGTTATTCCTACCATAAACAATGTATTAGTCATTTTGCACTACTTGCATGATATGTTTATGGTAATTCAAGACTTATAATAAGCCATTATCAACATTCAGTTCATGTAAAAAAAAGGTTAATACATCATTTATTAAGTATTTTATAATGTCTTACTGCTGTTCGACATCGTTTTTTAGCTAATGTAAAAATTTTGGCATTTTAGACATCACTGACGTCAATATCGCTCTCGAAAAATGGAGACATCATTTTTTAGCCGATGTCTATGTGTAGTTTTCTTGTACCGAACAGGTCACCTGTGTATCAAATGCACTCATGTAGAAAAGGAATATTAGAACATCAAAACTAGTGCAGCCTTAAATTTTGTTATAGAAATACAGTATGCTTGGTGGCAGTAAATTGCACAATCTAACGTTTTGTCCCTTTTTGATACAATCTAATCAGACACTTCTTTAGCTTTTTCTAAATCTTTCATTCATATCCAAACTGCATAATTGCACTTAAAAGCCACTTCCTAGTTCCCCCCACTTCCTAGTTCCTACCGCTAACTGACGAACATTTTGTCCCTTCTTAAACTACCTCTTAAATAACCAAGTTCATACATGTGCATGGTATAATATATGATACTTATAAAAAGCATGAAACCCAACTGCAGAATGGTCTAACCAATGGAAACATACTATAATTCATCTTACACTGCCATCATAGACTTAGTCGCACCTATAAAGAATTATAACAATCTGATGCACTATGAACATAAATACTGTAAATCAGTATTGTAACATGAAAGCCAACAATCAACAAAATGTCAAAAATGACAAAACATAAGTTGCATAACTATCATTCCATTCAACCATCAACAAACACAGATAATCGTTTAAAACAAACACAAACAATAGTTTAACACTTCAACAATAATAGTAACATTTGAACCAGAGATCAACTATGATGGCAACAATTTCAATTTACATCAATGTACTAGAACTGAAATACTATTTAGAAGTGCAAATAAATTCCTATATCAAACTAAAATCCCTAATTGTCCAGCAGTAGTAAAGTCATCCATGAAGTATCCAACAGGATAAACAAAAAATAAATCCATCATGTGCTTAATAATTGGCGTCCACTGTCCACTCTCCAACAATATGAATTACAAATAAAGTTTTTAAGTTGAAGAGCAGAATTTATCCACTGTCCAGCGGTATGGTTCATCATGTAATATACTGGATGCGATACTTGCTCTTATTTGGTCAACATGTTCCTGGGAAATGCTTGCAACAAGACCTCTTCCTTGCGCCAAATTTCTTAAGTTGATCATAACAAATAATCCAGTCATATCTGTTGTAAGAAGAAAATTTTTGGGGAGTTTAAATGAGAATAAAAAGTGTAAGTAATAACATTTTAACAGAGAAAAATTGGTGGGAAATGTATTGCCAGAATGAAACATAATTATGAAAGACTGTGGGAGCAACTATTTTCAATATGCACGCATATTGGTACGTACAGATATTCATCTAGTCCTAAGGACAGAGATATTGATTCAATTAACAAACTTAACATTACAACATGAATAATAATCAGAATTCAAAATTAACATTATAGCATAAATAACACCGGATCACAATTTTAGCTCAGCAAACCTCAAAATTTCCGGAAAAACTTCAAATAAAATTTGATCTTACTACTGTTTCATCTCTGTGCACAAAACAACAAATAATCAAAATGTTAACATACCTACGCTTTCATCACTTTGCGTTAATCAATTTTGAATTGACATAACTTATATCACTACTTTATCTCATATTACTACTTTTTGTTACGTCAAAATAACGGGTAATTCATATCACTAATAAAATGTATACCAGTAAATGCTACTAACTGTTCATTGTTACAATAATAGAAATGAAGCGAAGGAAAACCTTTTAGAAGTAAATTATTAGCAATGCAAAAAATATAATTGTGTTAAAACAATTCTTGCTTAATAATTTAAGAATACTTTTATATATAAAACTAACCTGGATTAATGATTTTTTGTAAAGGCATTACTCAATTAAAAAGATAATTCTTATTATCTTCTTGCCAATTGTTTTTGTTCTTATTTTAAAACAGAATTGTATTAAAACATGTAACGGGTAAAAAACATATTTATAATTTTAGTAAAACATCTAAGTTATTTATATTTTTAGTAAAAAAATATATCAATTTTTTAAAATAATAAATCTAATTATCTTTTTGGCGTGTTGTGTTTAAAATAGGCATTTAAAAAAAAATCATGTATACCTAGAACCAAATTTCTAGTTTAAAAAAAATGAATAGCTTCATACGTTAACATGTCAAGCAATGCATATTATATGAATAGGAAAAAATGTCAATTGTTTAAAAAGATAACCTTATTTATCTTTTATGGTGTGGCAATTTACTGACCGTTTAAAATTATAAACATATTATATGTATAGCACTTAACACTAATATTAAGTTAAATATTAGTACTTACATATGTTTTTATGAAAAAAACATAATGCATGTATCTTCTAATATAATATTAAGTTAAATATTACTAGTTTCTAATAAAGATAAACGTATTTATCCTTTTTAGCACCAAAACAATTTACAAACACAAACTACATTATATATTAAATAAGTTGCTAATAAGCTAACAACAATTTATTTTTATAAGTAAACTTTTGCATAAAATTTTTATACATGAATCAATTTACAACAGTAGCTCTGTTACATATTTAGTTTAAACCAGGTTAAATCAAAAAATATTTTAGTAGGGATGTCCAAAACAAAGACCGGTGGCAATATATATTAGGTATAAATGAAGATAATTTACCATTCATATATTTAAGGGTTCTTTTGTCTAGCGAGTATGCAGGTGATGTTCAGTTGGAGGGTTGGAGGACTAGACCGATTTAATGAATCAAGAATTTGGAATCATTTATAAGATGATAAAACTGTTCATCATTTATCATTAAATGATACAACTATTTATCATTTGTGAAATAATTAAACTATTTTTTTTTGAATTTAATTATTTTTATAAAAAGATATATGTTTTTATCTTTTCTAATTATGGCAATAAATAAGTTGTATATCATAAAGTTTTTTTTTTTTGAAAATTGGTTCACTTTATTTCTTAAACCAATAAAACCACCTTTATGAGCCTCATTAAAACCCCATAACCCCCCTAATGGGTACCTTATAGGGAAAAAGAGTACTCACAAAATTGGTATACAACATAGAAATGACCAAAGTCATTAACAAAGGAAAATACATCAAAAACTTCAAAATATGAACTAAAAGTAAAGTCCAAACTTCTCGGCCCATTAAACTGGCCCATCCTCCACTTCAAAAAGAAGTACACGTCAACCTGTATCTCTTAACTCAATCCCCCACTTCTGAAGAAAACATTCATTCCTCGAAGAATGTGTAGATCTAGATCCATTATTTTGAACCAACAAAACTATTTCTCGCTCAATTCTGTAAAGAGTAGAAGATGAATGATTCCTCCATCCCTGAAATACTCTCAAGTTTCTTTCTCGCCATATATAATAAATTGCTGTTACTAGAGATCCAAAAGCTAAGTCCCTCAATTGATCTTTTGTTGTGAATTTCGAATGCAATAATCTTGCTTCTTCTTTCAAATCTGAGCTAACAGTTAATGGAAGTTCCAATTTTTGCTTCAAGGATAACCAGATAAAGGCTGCAAAATCACACTGAAAGAAAATATGCTCTGTGTATTCTGGATGATTCTCGCAAAGTGGACATAGAGGATTAACTTCAGAATTAAAACGCAAGACTCTATCTTTTGTGTTCAGCCTCCCCAAAATCGCAAGGTATGATATAAAAGACATTCTTCTGCTATTCTTTTTATGCCAAATTACTGGATATATTGGATCTGATATTTCATGAACACGAATAAAGTCCCAAACTTTATGGAATGAAAAAGCTCCCCCTTCACACCATTCATATATGTCATGATTTAGATTAGGATGAGTATGAAGTGTACTAATTTCATCTAATAATTCTCTAGTTGCAGGATGAATTTCTGGATAAAAATCTTCATTTCTAATAATTTCAGAAACCTTTTCATTTGATTGACCAATGATATGTAGTCTATCAAAACCAAGTAGATCAACCATGCATTTACAATTAATCCAAGGCTTCATCCAAAGATAAGTATTTTGACCTCTAGACATTATTTTGTTGAAATATTGTTTAGATCTGGATCTAAGTCTCATTATAGATTTCCAAGTACTTGATGCATTAACATCCAAGGCCATAGTCCAGAAAAAATCCTGCTTACAATACCTGTTATGAACCCATTTACTCCATAAGGAATTATTAGATAGAAAATTCCACATCAATTTTATATAGGCTACTTTCTTTAAGTCACTGAAATTCTTTAAACCAATTCCCGCTTCTCCTTTAGGTTTACATAATGATGACCATGCTACTTTATGAATGTCCCTCCCCAGAAAAAATCAGCACATAAAGTCTGTAATTTGCTCAGAGTATATTCTGGAATGTGATAGATAAATAGCCAATAAAGCACAATAGGGGTTATAACTGAATTTATAAGTTCTGCTCGACCTGCAAAACTTAAAAGCTTTGATTCCCATCCTTGAATCTTACTTCGCACTCTATGAATCAAAGAATTACATTCTGAATAATGCAAGTAAGTTTGAGGACAAAGGAACTCGAAGATATTTAATTGGGAGTGTACCTTGTTCATACCTTAGAATATTCAGGATTTCAGTTGCATTAATCACTTGCTTGCTAAAGAATATCTTAGTCTTTGATGCATTCACATTTAAATCTGCATGCTGACTTAATTTCTGAAAGATGTCTTTGAGTGTATTTACATTTTGAATTGAAGCTTTCCCAAAAATCATTAAGTCATCTACATATAGTAGATGAGAAATTATAGGCTGCACTTGACTACTTGGTTGAAATCCTTTTGAATATGTTGCTTTATCCATCATGAAGGTAAAAAATTGCATTGCAATAGCAAACAGATATATATGGAGACAATGGATCACCCTGCCTCAAACCCCTTGTAGATGAAATGAAGCCTTTAGGAACACCCTGAATGATTACAGAAAAAGTAGCAGTATCCATACACTCAAAAATCAAGTTTATAAAATAAGTTGGAAAGTTCATTTTTGACATTAAGTAACAGATTAGTTTCCTGTTAACTTTGTCATAGGCTTTTTGTAAATCAACTTTCACACACATTTTGGCCATTCCAACTTTTCTGAAATCTCTTAATAATTCATGTGCTAAAAGAATATTATCCCCAATATAAATATACCTCTCCTGTATAAAAGCACTTTGATTTGATGATATCAAAGATGGAAGGAAAGGCTTTAATCTATTACATAAAATTTCAGAAATTTTTTTGTAATAGACATTACAGCATGAAATGGGTCTGTAATGAGCAATTTCTAAAGGTCTATCATTCTTTGGGATTAAAGTAATGAAAGTATGATTCAAAGCTTTTGGAATTTTTCCAGATTGAAATATATCTGAAATTGCTGCATATAAATCATATTTTATCACCTCCCAATGAGATTTAAATTTTTTTGCACTCATTCCATTAGGTCCTGGGCTTGAATCATCATGAATAGAAAAAACTGCCTCTCTAACTTCTGACAATTCAATTCTTCTGAGAAGAAATCTATGACCTTGCTCATTAATTGTTGATATTGGTTGAAAAGTAGGAAATTCTGTGGCACAAGAACCATTAAACATTGAATGAAAATATTTGATAGCCTCTAATTCTATCTCTTCTGATTTGAACAACAGATTACCACTAGAATCAATAAGAGCTCTGATATGATTGAAGTATCTCCTATTAGACATTCTAGAGTAAAAAAATTTAGAATTAGTATCACCTTGTTGAAGCCAAGAAATTTTAGATTGTTGCTTTGACCCACTGAAATATGAAGATTGCAAACTCTGAAGGCTTCCTTTTGCTTGTAGATAGTCATCAAAAACTTGAACATTTTCAGGATCAAGGTCAACTGCTTCTTCTAGATTGGTAACTAACTGTTCTACCTGTTCAAGGTTTGTTGCATTTCTTGTTCTCAATTTATTCCAATTTTTGAGCTCTTTTTTGCAATTGCTTAGTTTTTGCAAAAATTGATAACTATTAAAGCCCCAAACTGAACCATTCAGACCCTTTTGAATTGCATCATGATATCCATCTTGAAGTAGTGTATATCATAAAGTTTATCTTTTAAGAAAATTATAGTTCTATATCTTTTTGTATCAGAAAAACAAAAATAATTGAGAAAGACAAAAATTATTTATCTTTTGCTCTACTTTTTTGTATATGAAAAAAAAATTATTATTTGAAAAGATAAATATACTTATCCTTTTTTCTACTTCACTTAAATCATGACTACTTAGAACAATAAGCATATTTCATAAATTAATAATAACATTACAAGAAAAACATAAGTTTTTTAAAAAGATAAATTTAATTATCTTTTCAAATAACAAAATTTTACTAATGCAAACACGACTACTTAAATTTTATCATTTTTTCTTCTTCATTTAAAACATGACTACTTGAAATAATAAATATTGAATACTAACCAACAAAGTAGCAATTACTAATACAAAATTTGAATATTGAATATAATGTAAACGCTGATTATAACTTACAACAAGTGTTTGTTGAGAGCTTGGTAGTGTTTGTTCAGAGATTGGTGGAGAGGTTGGTGGTGTTTGCGTTGGTTGGCTATGAACATCACAAAAAGCATTATTTAGATGTCATATATTGAAACATGTTATCTATTATAGTTAATAAATATGCATTGCTCTCTTTGATCTGTTTTGGCCGAACTTCTCGTTCTCATGTTATCCTGCATATAAGTAGCATTTTTATAAATAATAATGTCATAATGTATAAAAATCAATACACAAGAACATGATCACAATAAACTTAAATATAACTGACTTTAATTATACTCTAAATGATTAGGAAACAAAATGGTTTTACTAGGAAATATAATTCTAGAACTGATTAAAACAAGGGAGGAACGCAATGAAACAGGAAACTTAGATGGTTACAAAAACAATTTATTTGGACTGCTTCTAAAATCAAACCACGAATATGAAGATGATAAGAAGATCAATGTCGATAATATAATCAATAAATGCAAATATTCTATTTAGTAGGATACTTTTGTATAAAACATTCCTTACTTAATAATTATTAGGACACTTTTGTATAAAACATAAGCATTTAAAACAAATAAACATGTATAGCTAGAACCAGATTTCCAATTTAAAAAATATAAAAAGCTTCATATATCTTTCTCTAACATAGAACCTTTCACAGTTAGTGAACTGAAATCTGGATTTTGGAAATTTACACAGT
The DNA here is from genome assembly GCA_030737875.1 of Allium sativum. Taxonomy (NCBI): domain Eukaryota; kingdom Viridiplantae; phylum Streptophyta; class Magnoliopsida; order Asparagales; family Amaryllidaceae; genus Allium; species Allium sativum. The sequence continues at coordinate 17,398 of JASFAX010003353.1, read as the reverse complement.
TCATAAAAGTATCATCTAAAGAACATCATGTGGATTCAAAAATAAATTTCTCTCCATCTCCATATATATTCTTCCAAAGACCCATACTTTTTATTCTCAAACTTTACAACACAATGTGGTTTGTTAGTACTTAAATATTTCCTTTACTAAAATGATCAAATGCACCATAACTACTCCAAACGTGTTTAAAAACCCAAAAACGAACATTCATCAAACAAACAGTACTAGAACACATTATATTGAAACATTCATATAATGTTGCATTTGTATTGGCAATCGAAGAAACTCATGTCCTCACAAATGTAGCATGAAGGCGATGTGCTTATCGGATATTTTTTCTTTTTTGACAACTCTAGTTGTAGCTTAAAAAATATTACCAATTTAAAAAGATAACCGTGTTAAAACGTTTATTCCTTAATAATTTAACAATACTTTTATGTTAAAAACTAAGTTGTATGTATGATTTTGTGTAAAGACATTTCTCATCTAAAAATAATAATTCATACTACCTTTTTCTTATTTGTTTTTGTATAATAAAACTACAATGCTTATTTTAAAACATATATGTGTTAAAACATGTAATGCATAAAAAATTACACTATTTTTAGAGGAAGACAAATAATTATATCCATTACATAGAAAATAACATCAATGGTTTAAAATGATAAATCTTTTTATCTTTTTTGTCTATTGCGTTTAAAATAATTATTTTAAAAACATGTATAGCATTATATCTTAACACTATTTTTAAGTTAAAAACTAATAGATAAATGTATTTCTAATTAGAAATATAATATTTTTTATCTTCTTTATAAGAGCGTCTCAATTTGTACAAAAGATAAACATATTTATCTTTTAAGTACCAAAACTTTTTATATGAACAAACTACTTTCGGACTAGAAATTATCTATTAGATGAAAAAAAAACCAGTAAATTTTGAAATATGAATCACATGCATAAATTACCTATTACATGCATGAATTTCTCTAACTGAAACTGTTTTGACTATTTACATTGAACTCTAGTAAAATCTTTATTTTGGCCATCCATGAAAATTGAAATGCACACTTAATTATCAGGTCTGAAAGTTGCCGCTGATCGGCGACCTCTCTCATTATACATTTGACAAGATTGTAAATATTCTACTTTAAAAAACATTGTTTATTTAAAAAGATAAATTTATTTATCTTTTTTGTGTACAAACAAGATTGTAAATCTCATTATACATTTAACAATATTTATATCTGTTTTACAGAGAAAACATCAATTGTTTAAAATGATAATTCTATTTATATTTTTTGTGTATTGTGTTTAAAATAGTCATTTTAAACAAATGTGTAGCATTAGGTACAGGAAGGTCTAAGATGTGATGCAAAACATACTAAATAGTAATAATAAGTGCATTAATATAGTTTAACAACAAAGCAAAAAGCCGATTCACTTTGGTTATGGTTCAATGGTAATGCAAAATCCAACTAAAGTAACATAAATTCATGCAAATAGAGTACCAGTTAACTTAACCTATGTTTTTTGTAACTTTCATTAGCTTAAACGTTGAACGAAAAAAATCATCAATACAACTTCTAACAAACATTTCGATAATTCATTCTTTACCCAATCTTACAAACTTCCATATTGATACACTGATTTCACCCTACAGGTATTATGATTAGGGGGAGAGAGAGAGAGAAAAATGTGTTGTGGACTAGAACATCAATGCAGATCGTCTCTAGTAAGTAGTTTTTGGTGCATATAACTAGTGTAAAAAATGCATGTACCTTCTAATACAGAAAAAAAAACTTGTTTCTTCTAAAGATGAAGGAATTTATCTTTTTAATACCAAAACATTTTATTAGCATAAATTACATTATATACGAAATTAATCATTAATAAGCCAATGATAATGTATTTTATACACTTATTTTTTTCCTAGAAAGTCATATACACGAATCAATAGTTCGTAATCACTAATTGGTATTGAAATAATGCAACTAAATTATGCATTACAAATCAGAAATTGGTAACATATACTGATTTACAGTTCTATTCCGGTTTACTGAGTAGAAACAACAATTCTATTCACGAAATAATAGTTCTATTCATGAAGTAATCCGTAATATATACTGATTTACTGAGTAAAAATCTTTTTTTGCTTTAAATATAAAACATCGACTGTAAAGAATGTTTCGATTAGGGTTTTTACCTATAATTTGTGCTGATTTGCTGCAGACAGAGTTTGAAGATGATAAATGCCTGCGATTACCTCTGATTTGTGGCGATTTGTGCCGAGTACCTGCGATTTGTGGCGATTTGTGTTGAGCATCTGCGATTAGTGCTGATTTGTGATGATTTTTGATGATTCGTGTTGACTAAGGTTTAGATATTAAATCGAATTTTGAAGAAGAATCATATTGGAGTGGAGAAATTTGAAGGTCGAAGTGAAGAAATTCGTAGGGTTTTGGGAAAGTTTAGTTAAGTGGTTTGAAACGAGAAAAAGAATAACATGTTGAAATAACGGGTACAGAAAATCAGCGGCTATTGTCCATAAAACTTAATTTTCTTTTTGCGTGGCCTCGAAACTTATTAGTTATAGTACTTTGTCACTAAAACATACTCATTGTAACACCACACTTTTTGGTAATTAAACTAAAGTAATTTAACTAAAATCGGAAACAATGAAAAAAAAACATTTTTGCAAATGTTGGGATTTAGCCATGAAACTTATTTCATTTTATTTGTGACAAATTTCTAATCAACTTTCATATATAATATTTTTTAAACAGGGTTCAAACGGATAAGTTATAGCCATTTGAATTTTTACCGTCACAAACAATTGTACATATAAAATAAGGGAATTTAATTAAGTTGCAAAAATTTAGGATTAATTAAAAGAATGTTCGAAAATGAAACGTTAAATCAATAGAGATTGGAATGTATATATATGTATGTATAAATGTTCAAGTAATTAAATAATGTTTGCAAACAATTTGTTAACATTTATTGTTAATTAACGGACATGTAAAGCATAGAGTAATTTGTTCGCAATTAATAAAGGATCCAAAATTGAAATAAATGGTTGCATACATGCAAAGGATAGGAAAGAAAAGATAACAACAAGTATATATATATATATATATATATATATATATATATATATATATATATATATATATAGACCAATTAATAAGTATGGTAACGTTTACAATTATGATTATAATTCAAAATTAAAAGGTGGAATGTATGCACGTAGTAAATAAAAGAAGAAAGGAAATCAATGTGCATAAAGATGGGAATTAATATGATGATTGATTGACATATTAATTTGGTAATGAATTACAATAAATGCAGGGTTTAATTGGATATGAAACAAATACCAGACATCCATGTAATATATTAAGTTGATTCAAAATTCAAATGTAAAATGCATGTGTGTAATTAATATAATAAATATAGAAAACCTACGCGGTTACAACAATTAATGTCAGCATTAATTAACTTGTTTAAAAGCAACATAAAATAGAGCCATATATAAAACAAATGGGATAGCAAATAAATTGTATTTATTTATATGCAATCTATAAGTTAAGTAATTAATTATTAAATTAGGCACATCAATTAATATCAACGATTTGAGCCAAAGATTTATTTCCTTCTATGATGTGTTAGCACTATTTTGAGCCAACGACTGAAAATCTAGTGGCCATAGGAAGTTGTGTGACATAGCAAAGAGAGTGTATGCTCTAGATTTTAAGGTTTTGTATCCAACAGGTAGCGCTAATTTAAACGACTATAAAAATAGGTGCAGAGCTTCATTTTTATTCTCATTCTTTTTCTTTAAGGTTGCGGAGAATTCGGCGTTTTCCTATCTTATATATTTTTCATAAATTCATATTTATTTTAGATCTAATCTATTTTAGGTTTAAATCTAAAATAAAAAGGGGTAGAAATAATAGGATTTCAAGTATGTCCAAACCAGAAAGCTATAATTGAGATCTACTGGGTTTATGTGCATGTGTTGATTGTAAACCCAAAAAGGGTATTACAAGAAAGATGTGCATAGATAGGGAAAGGATTTGGATCCAAAACATATAGATCAGCATGCGTTGCAAGGTGAGTGGACCTATATTATTTTTGAAAAACAAAAATGTGTGATGTTCTATAAAGAAGAGAGCACACATATATAATAAAAACAAGATGAACACAATAATTCGGACACCAACTCAAAAACAGAACCGAACAATACAACACAAAACAACAGGAAAGTAAATAGATGAGCTCCTGATAAACCACCGCCCATCAAGCTTTAATATCGAGTTCTGGCAAAGCCACCACCCGATAAAGAAGCATATCTACTCCAATACATGAACAAGGTACACAAAGCTGAAAAACATCAACAAAAATATGAACATCCCCAAGAACCTCTCTCTAAAAAAATTCGAAAGAGAAAAACAAGCACCAGTCCAGACAGCTAGCCTTCAAGCTCCACAGCTAGATTCAACAAACTTAATCCTGATAGAAGCTAGACAAAATCATCAGTAACCAACACATATATATGGGTTTATGTGCATATATACATATATATACATATATATCAATGAGTATATATAAATATAAATATATATATACACACAACTATATAAACATATATCCATTTATATATGTGCAGAAGAAAGAGAAAAACCTAATAACAAATACGAAGTCTATAACAACTAAAATATCTATTGATTCTGAAGAATAAACACAAATTAGATCTAACCTTAGACAAATACCTCGCAAAAAACAATTCACCAAAAAACTTATAGTGAAAGTTAGACATCCAATACAAACAGAAATTAACAATCCTAGTAATTAAAATATTAGTAGACACAGAAATAGAATTAAGAAATCTTTGATTCCTTTCTGACCAAATGAACCAACTAATGATAGAGACTAAAGAATCCAACACATATCTCTGTCTATAATTCTAATTAACTCTATAAAAATTCCAATAATCAACACAATTGCTAAAGGAAACGGAACTACCAAAAATAAAAATCCTAATAACCATAAATAAAATGTAACTAGTATCACTACAGGAAATGTAATGACGGGGAATTTCGCTCGATCTGAATCAGTCGCTAAACCGACCAAGACCGTTCGAAACGCCTGATCATTTTAAGAACAGGACAAATTAGAACGCAGACAGAAGAACATTTCATTGTATATACAACAATTCCATCAGAATACAAGAATATACAGAGTATGAATAAATATTACACAGAAAATATCAGAGATTTAAATTAAATTACATAGCAGCGGAAAAACAATACAAAACACAACTGAAAGTGATACACGCATATAGAGCTTTCCGAGCATCGTTCCAGCTATAAATCAGGATCCTGCGAATATAAATCTGCAAAACCAAAACCTCTGAGTTCGTACGTCTTAGAGAAGAGCGTTAAGCAAGAGAATAAATTCTCCGCCGCAAAACAGATATATATTTAATAGAAATCAATCACACAGAATAAAATCTAATGTCAGACACACAGTCCATTTACAAGTTCGTTCTGGATCGAAACGAAACCGGAGGCACCTTGTACCTCGCATATCCATCGATCTCCAAGTACGTATGGACGATCACTAACTGATTCCCTCCTCTTGGGTGTACGGCCCAATCAAAATCATCAATAATTATCCAAACGACATGAAGACCTCCGGTCTTCAACCACCGTCTTCATCTTCGACACCACGTCGAATCAGTTATTCATAATGGGATAGACCCGGTCTTTCTAAATAACTCGCGTATATAATAAACAAGTGTTACACAAACACAACATACGCCTCATTCCAATTCAGAATATTCTTTTATTCAAATATTCTTATACTTTGGGAAAGGTTCCCATTAATTTTATCAAAGATAAATTCTTTAAATTTATTCTTTAATCTTCTTTGAATATCAATTCAAACTAGTCGGGATTAGCGAACCACACCGGAGTAATTATTTATTTCCCAATCCTAACCTATTTATCCCATGAAGTAAAACTGGTAATACTTCATATCTAACACCACGGTGTTATCAGTAAATTCAATTACCATTTCACGTTCAAATCTAATTAAAGATTTAACTATCTCCTGGAGTAAAACTGGTGATACTCCATTCTCGATCTTTTCAATCTAATTAAAGATTCATTAAAACTCCACTTAGTTTTAATCTTTAACTGGGTTAAAGGATCAATGTCATTTAAAACACGGTTCACGACAAACCCAAAAATCAACACCAATTCAATTCCAATTAAATATTATTTAATTGGTACACTTCATTAAATCTAAATAAAAAGATTTAATCTCTTTCTCAACCGGGTTTAAGAACAGTGTTAATGAAGACAACATTCACGGCAAACCTAAATCACATTTGATATTAAATACAAGGCTCTAAATAGAAAATATATCGGCTTATATTCAATATCAAATTCTACGACCAACAAATATCGTATTGGAAATAACGATACAAATATATCTTTCAAATTTCCATAACAATATCTGCATAATCACGAAATCCAACATCGAAATATTCCACAGACAATTTCGATTCAAATCCATTCCAATTCAATTATTGGAAATTCTGGTTATTTTCAAAACCATTTCAAATCCAATTTATTTATTTTAAAAAATAAATAAATTATTATTCTAGTTCAAAACTAGTTCATTTCGATAAAAATCTATTTTTATCTTTTATAATATGGAGTTTTTCATCCCAATCCTTCCCAAATCATTTCTTATGATTTTACAAAAATTATTACTATTTTTAATAATTTTATCAAGGCCCATACAGTCGATTTCCATCAACGGCCATCGAACTGCACTTACAATGACCTTTTCTAAATTTGATTTGGACATAATTCCAAATCCAACAGTTAGATTTCTAATTTCTAATATTCGTTAGAAAGCTCTTTTCGATACGAACCCAACGATTCCGGTTTTAGGAGAATCCGACGGTCGGATCTCCCGCAATATCCATTCGAAGTCAATGGTCCAAATTCGCGAACTGCCGCGGCACGGCGCGTTCTATTCAGGCCATTATGTATATATATATATATATAATATTATATATATTTCGTCGATTCCCTTTTAAAACATATTATATAAATCATTTTAAATTCGTTTTCAAAACGATTTCAACTTTTTTTCGGATTCAAATCAAAATTGAATTTTTTTTCCCTTATAAATTCGTTTTAAATTCATTTCAAATTGATTTCTAATTCAATTTCAGTTCGTTTTCAATCCAATTCAATTTCTAATAAATTTCAATTCGAATTAATTTCTATTCAATTTCAATTCGAATTTCAATTCTTTTCAAAATATCAGATTTTGAAATCACTTTCGATATTCATTATAAAATGAATAAAATCGATATAAATATCGTTTACGTCAAAATGGCGTCAATCTAATCAACATGGCTTCATATATTTCTATTTTCAAATATTCTATTTCAAATATTTCTTTTTCAAATATTTCTATTCAAATATTTTATTCAAATAGTTCTCTTCAAATATTCTATTTCAAAACTGGAATGAGGCCCAATCAATTACCATAGATTTTATTTCTATGGACTTCCATACAATGCATGTATATATCAACAATGAAAAATAATCAACCATCATCCAAAGTGCATTCTACACTGTATAAGCATCAAATATAAATATTCAACGCTTATAACAGTCTGTCAATCAATCGATCGACATACAACTAATTATTGGGATTAGTGTATGTCATATATCACCCTAATACCCGTGTGGGGTTTTCAAACAATCCAACATATATTTTATTTGTGCAGTTGGGCGATGTGTAAAATTTATCGTCCCAATCAATATCAGTCAAATGTGTGTATATAAACAAATCGTTCAATTTGTTTATATTTATTTCAATTTAAATACCCGTTAAAAATTCTATTTTTAACTATAAAATATTTTCCACTATAAAATATTTTATTTCATTTCACATCACGCAATCAACTACACATCAAAATCAAACAAACAAGCATACAAGCCGTCCATGGTCTGTGGACGACGGGTGTCGGGTGCTACTAAACACCGTCTGCATCCTAGTATATATTTTAACTAGAAAATTAAATTAAAAGGAGCAGTTCTCACCGACTAGCTAATCCAAACTCCACGACTCTTCATATGTAGGAAATCTTCATCTTTCTTGCACTTCGTCACTTTCGTCGCCCGTATTCATTACATACATAAAAATCACATTTTTATATTGTTGCTATTTATATAAAAATCACATTTTTATAATCACTTCATATAGATAAAAATTCTATTTTTATACCGCTACTATATAGATAAAAAATTATATTTTTATTCTTTACATCATATAAAAATTATATTTTTATTATCTCTATAATATAAAAATCATATTTTTATTCTATTCATTATATAAAAATCATATTTTTATTCTACACATTATATAAAAATCATATTTCTAGAAATTCTAATCATATGATAAAATTGTATTTCTATTTCATATAATTTTACAACGCTACCTTTTATTAAAAATCAAATTTTTATCTTGCTAAAACCATGCTATTCATATTTTTAAACACAACGTTTTTTAAACAAGGTTATTAACACAAAAAAAATCAGATTTTCATTGATTAAATAACAGAGAAAAAAAAACTGAAATAAAATAAAATAAGGAAAATAAAAGCTTACTGATTAAAGAAGGAGAAGGGGTCTGCACTCGTCGGTCTTCGATCCAGAGGGGGGGGCTACTCGCGGTGGCGCGCTTGAGGTAGGGGGGCTACGGTTCGGTCTTCGATCCAGAGGGGGGAGGCTGCGGTTCGGTCTTCGATCCAGGGGGTGGTTGAGGCGGTCATCGACGAGGGGTGGGGGACGGCGGTTCGGTCTACGATCCAAGGGGGCGGTTGAGGCGGTCATCGACGAGGGGGGGGGGCGCGATTCGATTAGTTTTTTTCTTCTCTTTTCTGAAATGAAATAGAATTGGGGGGGGGGGGTCTAATTTGAAGAGAAAAGGAGATGGGGGGAATATGTTAATATATATTTATTTTGATTAATTAAATTTTCAAAAAGTAACTTTTGATTTCGAACTCGAAACGAAACCCACCGCCAGTCGTCCGTAGCCAATTACCCCTATTCCGAACACAATGGGATATGCATCACAGGCTGATTCGACTCTTTCGATCAGTTTTCACCAAAATCAAAATATAACTCTATATGTTGAATTTGAACACGCATTTCAATTTACTGGGGCCACATACTAACTAGAAAAATTCCCTAAAAATATTTCTAGCTTCGTATTGACTATACAGTCATAACAAAACTAATTTCATCAAATTCTGAGACCGTTTGAAAAATAGCCATTTTCCAGTCGATTAAAATCAACTGAAACTGGTTAAACGCGTTTTCCTTTGCCACGCTCACATATTGATTCGAAAAATTATGAAATTTGAAACCTAGAAATAACTTGACATCACGAATTCAACAAAAATGGTTTCGTCGAAAACCGAGGTCGTTTGCAAAATGGCCATTTTTAAGGGCCGAAATTCCATAGCGACTATTCTGAATTTTCAACTGGACATATCTTTTGATTCCCGCTATGAAATTTTGATTTTTCGAATTCGTTGGAATGATATCCTTAATTAGATTCAAATATTTTTGGTTTCACTAAAATCCGGTTTATTCTGCACCCGGTACATTCATTTGAAATTTGAAGTCGAATTATCGAACTACCGCGCCCGTTTCAATTCATTTTATAATTATAAAATAAATATTTATATTCTAATGACGATCTATATAATATATACGTTCGAATTCTATTCAAAATAAATTTATCGTCGATATTATTTAAAATAATTCATTTTAAATAATCAAAATTCACTAAAATTGCCAAAATAAAAATTTTAAATTGGCTCGGATTTCCGGGTTATTACAATCTCCCCCAATTTAAACTTTTTGTCCTCAAAAAGGAACGAAGTCGAAAGTTGTTTCACAAATCAACTCAACTTTCTTTGTTTTCTTTACGGCTTAAGTTCTTCAACTTTTCAGTTTCTAAGAACTTTTCAAATTTTTCAAAAATTTGGCTAACACCCTAGATTTCCGAAAAATTTCGCCATAACCTCCCCTGCACCGGGGGATTCGGGATATTTCATATTGCCTCCCACGGCCTTCTTCAATCCAAAAGAAAAAGGAAAAGCCAAGCGGCTAGCCAATCGGCACATAAAATCATCATTACCCAAACAAAACAGTAAATTATTGTAAGCATGTACCTATTTGTCGGGCAAACAATTTTATTCATCTGCTCTAGCCTCCTTGCTATGACCTGTTCAATGTAAGTACATGTATATGCATGCAAATGCGACAAATTTTCAATACAATTTACTATTTGATTCAATTTGGCTAAAGGTTCAACATTTAATTAATCAAACCATAATCAAACAACACAACCATCAATCAATTAGTTGGTTATCATTTCAAACTCATTATTTTGATATAAAGTCAAAAAAATCAGATTTTTGATGCTAAATCACAACAATAAGCCCTATCTAGTTTCGGTTCTCACACCAGTCAATTGGAAATATATAGAAATCTCACTTTCGTCACTCGAATATAAATACTGGCGATGGTGCCCCGTCACCAGAATTATCCTCGGGCAACTAGAGTGTGATTCTATAACTATCCAGTACATTAAACTTCGTATACACGCTAGCTAGGCGTATATGCAAAATCTTTATATATCGGATGGTCCAAATCAATTTAAAATAAATTTTCAAATACGTATAGAACGATTTAAATTTTCAAAAAAAAATTGTATTTCTTTTTATATTTCAAAAATATACTCTTCACACTCGTTCTAGGATACTACTGATCCCATCTCTAACGAGTCATTCTCATGGATACTACTAATCCAATTTCTGATGAATTCTTTCGTTTGGTTCTAACGTGTCTTATTCTCTGAGCCTTGTAAACCAAAGCTCTGATACCACGATGTAACGACTGCGAATTTCGCTTGATCCGAATCAGTCGCTAAACCAACCAAGACCGTTCGAAACGCCTGATCGTTTAGAGAACAGGACAAACTAGAACGCATACAGAAGAACATTTCATTGTATATACAACAATTCCATCAGAATACAAGAATATACAAGGTATGAATAAATATTACACAGAAAATATCAGAGATTTAAATTAAATTACTTAGCAGCAGAAAAACAATACAAAACACAACTGAAAGAGATACACGGATACAAAGCTTTCCGAGCATCGTTCTAGCTATAAATCAGGATCCTACGAATATAAATCTGCAAAATCAAAACTACTAGCTGCCCGTGTAGAAAATAGGGGCACCCAGAGTTTAGGTTAAAACAATAAACTCTAGGTCAGTCATGTGACTGGTGTGAGAACTAAAACAGTTATTAATCTTTATTTTTAAAGTTAGGTGAATCAAGGGACCACGCCATATAACACGGAACGGGTTTCCTCCCAAGAATACCAGTGCATAAAACAAACAACGCAATGATAAATAAAGAAAAATGAAGCTATTATAAGACCCAGGTCCCATCACACAATGCAACGCAAGCCGGAGGATAGGGTTTTTACCTTATAATAGCCAAAGCATGCTTGATACATTAAAAACACATTATTTGATACTATTATAAGTGTATAGTGTCAAAAACAATTTCAAATCATAAGTATCAATCATAGACGGCATAAGCACCCATGCCACTATGTCGTCATATATAGGTTTACAATCAAAACCGCACATGTCACGTATTGGAAGTTGGATTTCCATCTGTGAACCGAGGCAAAAGATAGTCCTCACCGATTCGAGACTCTCTAGCCTGAGCCTCAGGACCCAAACACAGGTGAGCCCTTGGATCGTCAAGGCCGGTCCACCGATGTGGATTAAAATGCCTGAACACTGCGTTTCCCCGCCCTTTGGGGCGTAAATGAGAAAACGAATGACTCCATCGGACCTGGATCGTCCGATCTAGCCGAGGCGCCTCGCAACAGCAACAACCACATAAGTCAAACTCGCTAGGGCGTGTAAAACCACTGACGCCACTTTTAACTAGAAAGAAACGCATGTCCTCCCTGAGGTCCTCTCCCGTTTTTGGTTTACCACCGGGGTGTGAGGCTCGCGAATTCACGTTACACAAAGCTATGCCACACAGGCTGTGCTTTGATCATCAACCACAAGACTTTGCTTTTCAACAGAAGCCTCGATCAATTGCCACTTAGGCATGCCACACAAGCAATTCACTCCATGCGTTTGATATCCATCAATATATAACCTCTGAGCTCGTACGTCTCAGAGAAGAGCGTTAAGCAAGAGAATAAATTCTCCGCCGTCAAACAGATATATATTTGATAGAAATCAATCACACAGAATAAAATCCAATGTCAGACACACAACCCATTTACAAGTTCGTTCTGGGTTTGAACGAAACCGGAGGCACCTTGTACCTCGCATATCCATCGATCTCCAAGTACGTCTGGACGATCACTAACTGATTCCCTCCTCTTAGGTGTACGGCCCAATCAAGATCACCAGTAGTTATCCAAACGACGTGAAGACCTCCGGTCTTCAACCACCGTCTTCATCCTCGACACCACGTTGAATCAGTTATTCAGAATGGGATAAACCCGGTCTTTCTGAATAACTCGCGTATATAATAAACAAGTGTTACACAAACACAACATACGCCTCATTCCAATTCAGAATATTCTTTTATTCAAATATTCTTATACTTTGGGAAAGGTTCCCATTAATTTTATCAAAGATAAATTCTTTAAATTTATTCTTTAATCTTCTTTGAATATCAATTCAAACTAGTCGGGATTAGCGAACCACACCGGAGTAATTATTTATTTCCCAATCCCAACCTATTCATCCCATGAAGTAAAACTGGTAATACTTCATATCTAACACCACAGTGTTATCGGTAAATTCAATTACCATTTCACGTTCAAATCTAATTAAAGATTTAACTATCGCCTGGAGTAAAACTGGTGATACTCCATTCTCAATCTTTTCAATCTAATTAAAGATTCATTAAAACTCCACTTAGTTTTAATCTATAACTGGGTTAAAGGATCAATGTCATTTAAAACACGGTTCACGAAAAACCCAAAAATCAATACCAATTCAATTCCAATTAAATATTATTTAATTGGTACACTTCATTAAATCTAAATAAAAAGATTTAATCTCTTTCTCAACTGGGTTTAAGAACAGTGTTAAGGAAGACACCATTCATGGCAAACCAAAATCACATTTGATATTAAATACAAGGCTCTAAATAGAAAATGTATCGGCTTATATTCAATATCAAATTCTACGACCAACAAATATCGTATTGGAAATAACGATACAAATATATCTTTAAAATTTCCATAACAGTATCTGCATAATCACGAAATCCAACATCGAAATATTCCACAGACAATTTCGATTCAAATCCATTCCAATTCAATTATTGGAAATTCTGGTTATTTTCAAAACCATTTCAAATTCAATTTATTTATTTTAATAAATAAATAAATTATTATTCTGGTTCAAAACTAGTTCATTTCAATAAAAATCTCTTTTTATCTTTTCAAATATGGATTTTTTTTCATCTGAATCCTTCCCATATCATTTCTTATGATTTTACACAAATTATTACTATTTTTAATAATTTTATCAAGGCCCGTATAGTCGATTTCCATCAACGGCCATCGAACTGCACTTACAGCGACCTTTTCTAAATTTGATTTGGACATAATTCCAAATCCAACCGTTAGATTTCTAATTTCCAATATTCGTTAGAAAGCTATTTTCGATACGAACCCAAGGTTCCGGTTTTAGGAGAATCCGACGGTCGGATCTCCCGCAATATCCATTCGAAGTCAATGGTCGAAATTCGCGAACTGCCGCGGCGCGGTGCGTTCTATTCAGGCCATTATATATATATATATATATACACACACAAATAATATTATATATATTTCGTCGATTCCCTTTTAAAACGTATTATATAAATTGTTTTAAATTCGTTTTCTAAACGATTTCAACTTCTTTTCAAATTCAAATCAAAATTGAATTTTTTTTCCTTATAAATTCGTTTTAAATTCATTTCAAATTGATTTCTAATTCAATTTCAGTTCGTTTTCAATTCAATTCAATTTCATTTCGAATTCATTTCTATTCAATTTCAATTCGAATTCATTTCTATTCAATTTCAATTCGAATTTCAATTCTTTTCAAAATATCAGATTTTGAAATCACTTTCGATATTCATTATAAAATGAATAAAATCAATATAAATATCGTTTACGTCAAAATGGCATCAGTCTAATCAACACGCCTTCATATATTTCTATTTTCAAATATTCTATTTCAAATATTTCTTTTTCAAATATTTCTATTCAAATATTTTATTCAAATAGTTCTATTCAAATATTCTATTTCATAACTGGAATGAGGCCCAATCAATTATTATAGATTTTATTTCTATCGACTTCCATACAACGCATGTATATATCAACAATGACAAATAATCAACCATCATCCAAAGTGCATTCTACACTGTATAAGCATCAAATATAAATATTCAACGCTTATAACAGTCTGTCAATCAATCGATCGACATACAACTAATTATTGGGATTAGTGTATGTCATATATCACCCCAATACCCGTGTGGGGTTTTCAAACAATCCAACACAGATTTTATTTTTGCAGTTGGGCGATATGTAAAATTTATCGTCCCAATCAATATCAGTCAAATGTGTGTATATAAACAAATCGTTCAATTTGTTTATATTTATTTCATTTTAAATACTTGTTAAAAATTCTATTTTTAACTATAAAATATTTTCCATTATAAAATATTTTATTTCATTTCGCATCACATCACACAATCAACTACACATCAAAATCAAACAAACAAGCATACAAGCCGTCCATGGTCTGTGGACGACGGGTGTCGGGTGCTACTAAACACTGCCTGCATCCTAATATATATTTTAACTAGAAAATAAAATTAAAAGCGAGAAGTTCTCACCGACTAGCTAATCCAAACTCCACGACTCTTCATATGTAGGAAATCTTCATCTTTCTTGCACTTCGTCACTTTCGTCGCCCGTATTCACTACATACATAAAAATCACATTTTTATATTATTGCTATTTATATAAAAATCGCATTTTTATAATCACTTCATATAGATAAAAATTCTATTTTTATACCGCTACTATATAGATAAAAAAATTATATTTTTATTCTTTACATCATATAAAAATTATATTTTTATTATCTCTATAATATAAAAATCATATTTTTATTCTATTAATTATATAAAAATCATATTTTTATTCTACACATTATATAAAAATCATATTTCTATAAATTCTAATCATATGATAAAATTATATTTCTATTTCATATAATTTTACAACGCTACCTTTTATTAAAAATCAAATTTTTATCTTGCTAAAACCATGCTATTCATATTTTTAAACACAACGTTTTTTAAACAAGGTTATTAACAAAAAAAATCAGATTTTCATTGATTAAATAACAGAGAAAAAAAAACTGAAATAAAATAAAATAAGGAAAATAAAAGCTTACTGATTAAAGAAGGGGAAGGGGTCTGCACTCGGCGGTCTTCGATCCAGAGGGGGGCTACTCGCGGTGGCGCGCTCGAGGTAGGGGGCTACGGTTCGGTCTTCGATCCAGAGGGGGGAGGCTGCGGTTCGGTCTTCGATCCAGGGGGGCGGTTGAGGCGGTCATCGACGAGGGGTGGGGGACTGCGGTTCGGTCTTCGATCCAGGGGGGTTGAGGCGGTCACTGACGAGGGGGGCGCGCGATTCGATTAGTTTTTTTTTCTGTTTTCTAAAATGAAATAGAACGGGGGGGTCTGATTTGAAGAGAAAAGGAGACAGGGGGGAGAATATGTTAATATATATTTATTTTAATTAATTAAATTTTCAAAAAGTAACTTTTGATTTCGAACTCGAAACGAGACCCACCGCCTGTCGTCCATAGCCAATTACCCCCATTCCGAACACAATGGGATATGTATCACAGGCTGATTCGACTGTTTCGATCAGTTTTCGACCAAATCAAAATATAACTCTATATGTTGAATTTGAACACACATTTCAATTTACTGGGGCCACATACTAACTAGAAAAATTACCTACAAATATTTTCTAGCTTCGTATTGGCGATACGGTTATAACAAAACTAATTTCGTCAAATTCTGAGACCGTTTGAAAAATGGCCATTTTCCAGTCGATTAAAATCAACTGAAACTGGTCAAACGCGTTTTCCTTTGCCACGCTCACATATTGATTCGAAAAATTATGAAATTTGAAACCTAGAAATAACTTGACATCACGGATCCAACAAAAGTGGTTTCATTGAAAACCGATATCGTTTGCAAAATGGTCATTTTTAAGGGCCGAAATTCCATAGCGACAATTCTGAATTTTCAACTGGATATATCTTTTGATTCCCGCTATGAAATTTTGATTTTTCGGATTCGTTGGAAAGATATCCTTAATTAGATTCAAATATTTTTGGTTTCACTAAAATCCAGTTTATTCTGCACCCAGTACATTCATTTGAAATTTGAAGTCGAATTATCGAACTACCGCGCCAGTTTCAATTCATTTTATAATTATAAAATAAATATTTATATTCTAACGACGATCAATATAATATATACATTCGAATTCTATTCAAAATAAATTTCTTGTCGATATTATTTAAAATAATTCATTTTTAATAATCAAAATTCACTAAAATTGCCAAAATAAAATTTTTAAATTGACTCGGATTTCCGGGTTATTACAATCTCCCCTACTTAAAACTTTTCGTCCCCGAAAAGGAACAAAGCCGAAAGTTGTTTCATAAATCAACTCCACTTTCTTTATTTTCTTTACGGCTTAAGTTCTTCAACTTTTCAGTTTCTAAGAACTTTTCAAATTTTTCAAAAATTTGGCTAACACCCTAAATTTCCGAAAAATTTCGCCATAACCTCCCCTGCACCGGGGACTTCGGGATATTTCATATAGTCTCCCATGGCCTTCTTCAATCCAAAAGAAAAGGAAAAATCCAAGCGGCTACCCAATCGGCTCATAAAATCATCATTACCCAAACAAAACAGTAAATTATTGTAAGCATGCACCTATTTGTCGGGCAAACAATTTTATTCATCTGCTCTAGCCTCCTTGCTACGACCTGTTCAATGTAAGTACATGTATATGCATCAAATGCGACAAATTTTCAATACAGTTTACTATTTGATTCAATTTGGCTAAAGGTTCAACATTTAATTAATCAAACCATAATCGAACAACACAACCATCAATCAATTAGTTGGTTATCATTTCAAACTCATAATTTT
>JASFAX010003352.1:0-42732 GCA_030737875.1 Allium sativum | reverse complement strand
TTTTTACATTAGGAGGCGTTGTTGTGTCTTGGGCTTCCAAGAAGCAGACCTGTGTATCTGATTCAACTATGTTGTTAGAATTGATTGCATTAGCAGACGCATGTAAAGAAGCGGAATGGCTTAGAAATTTGTTAGTAGAAATCCCATTATGGAAGAAGCCATCACCAGCAGTCTTGATTAACTGTGATAATCAAGCAACGATATATAATGTTTCTAATAAAACATATAATGGAAATTCTAGTCATTTGAGTCTAAGACATCATATGGTGAGACAGTTACTCAAAAGTGGAGTTATAACTGTTGACTACATAGAAACGAAGAAAAACTTTGCTGACCCACTTACTAAGAGTGTTCTGAAGGCAATGGTTTCTATAAAGTCTAAAGAAATGGGACTAAGGTCTGTGAATGAAGATTAATCATCCTTAATAGAAACCCAACTTGTGTCTTGAAAAAGATAGGCAAAGTTCAATGGGTACCAACAAGTTAAGGAAATGATTATGGAACACTAAATCAATAATCCCATAATGTTTAGTGTTGGATTCTGCATGAACAAAGGATGGATAAAAATCCTTAATAAGTCTAGAAACCCTAAAAAGGTGTCCCGCAGAAACACCTTAAGTGACTTACCTATATGAGTATGGAAATCAGGCTGTTTCCTAGGAAAGTAAGACCGCTTTCTAAGTTGACTCATGAACCAGGATTTAAGCACATGGCCATTAACGTGCTGAGCAATACAGAACATTCTAACTAAGGAATACAACATGTGTGATTGTTCCGGTTTTATCATTAAGGGATACTTGGTTCAATATTCGTTCACCATAGAATCTCGATAGAGCTTTGAACGGTTTACACTAAGTAAAAGTTCAAATCCAAAAGATACTTTTATTTATGTGTTGTTTCCACGATCATGCAAATCTTGATCTTAGAACTACATAGGCTTGATCCCACTTGGGTATGTAGGAAGTCACACTAGTGATTCAGCCGTCTATTTTATTTTGAAAATTTGGGGAGATTGTTGTAAATTTTCAATACATGGTTTTGGGTATGAGGTTTGTTTTTGAAGAGAGAAGAAAGAAGGAAGAAGGAACGGGCAAAAATTTATTTGTCCCACATCATGAAATAAGCAAGAGCTTGCCTATATATATACAAAGGCATGATGTATTATAACAAAAGAAAGAAGAGAAGAAGAGAAAAGGAAATGGGCCTTAAGCATGAACTTGACATAGATAATAATATTTAAAATGTCAAAAGATGGGCCTTGGGGCTCTGGGGATCTCGTGATTCATTACGCTGCAAAACAAATCAGTCGACAGGCCAAAACTCAACCAGTCGACCGTTTTGCTCTCGGGTTAAAAACGGTCTACCAGTGACTTTTGGACGGTCGACTGGTTTCTTCCCAAAGGGAAGGGATGCGACGCTGTACGGACAGAAATGGTTGTTGCAAACGGTCGTGACATTTCTCTGAAAGGACACCTCTTCGTTTGTTATAAATAGCAACGCCCAGAAATGTCTCAAATATCTTAGAAACATATCTTCTTCTTCCTACATTGACCTACAACATCATTAAAGCGTTTCTAACGCTGCCGTTCCTGTAACGCCTTAGAGGTGTTGCAAATTTCAGAAACTGTTGCAGATTTCTTGTCTTCTCCTCCTCTTTGTCCTTGTTCTCTACTTGCATCATCGGAAACCGAATTAAAGAGTGTTCTTGGTCGGATCATAGTCGTACAAACTTTGAATCCGATAACGCTATTTTAAGGCTTCATTGAATCCTAAAGTCGATAGTTCGATAACCCTTTTGTACCTTTTGGGTTAAACTATTGTCTGAAAGAATTTGCTCCACAAATCCTTGAAGTCAGAGGTACGGCAGATTCTATTCCTCCAAAAGTGTTTCAAACCACAAACTCCCCAACAAATTTTCAGACAATAATTTCAACCATGGAAGGTTTGAGCGCGTTACAAGTGATGAATCAGAATTTGACGAAGTTAGAGCGATTTGATGGAGAGAGTTTCACTCGTTGGCAAGAGACTATGAAATTCTTTCTGATCACGGTCAAATTATTTCATATTTTCGAAAATGGATTGGAGAAAATACCGGAGGAAACCGATAAGGATAGTGCGGAACTAAAAGCTAAAAGGGCAAAGTGCAAAGAGGAAGATTTTCTATGCAGAGGCCACATTCTGAATGCACCGTCTACTCCAATATACAATGCTCACAGGACCTTGGACACCGCAAAGGCACTCTGGACTGCGCTAGAAAGAAAATATCGCATCTCTAAGGCAAGTAATAAAAAAATTTCTTATATGCAATTTTATGGATTTCAAAATGGTCACCAACAAGTGCATAATTGGACAAGTAAGTGAAATTCTACTGTTGGTAAATCAACTTAAGGATGTCGGTATTGATCTCCCTGAATCTTTTGTTGTTGGAGTTATTATTTCGAGGCTCCCAAATTCTTAGAATGATTATAAGAAAAATATAGAACTTTAGTAGAAATGGTTAATGCCATGCTCATAAGTTCTAATTTGCCTTATAACCAATGGGGTGATGTAATATTATCTGCATGTTACATTTTAAATAGAGTACCACTTAAAAAGAATAATATTTCTCCTTCTGAATTATGGTTTAATAGAAAACCTAATCTTACTAGACTCTAAATTTGGGGTTGCTTAGCTTATGTTAGAAAATCAGACCCTAAACGACCAAAGTTAGGTAATAGAGCTTTTAAGTGTGTTTTTATAGGATATTCTCTTAATAGTATAACTTATAGATTTATGATTCTTGATACCTTAGAAGTCATAGAATCTGTAGATGTAGAATTTTTTGAAAATCAGACTATTGAGAATCCATTAAGATCATCTAGTCCAGAACCAACAGAGACTAATGATACGAATGACAATGAATATGCTCCTGCTCAAAACAGCAAGGAAGTGTCAGTACCAGATGATAATACTGAACACAGGAGAAGTAAAAGAGCGAGAATAGAAAAGGACTATGGTCCTGACTTCATAACATATCTCGTAGAAGTCAATAAGGACGAAGCCCTTAATATGACAAGATATGTAATTAACGTCGATGATGATCCCAAAACTTATTCTGAGTCTATGAGTTCTAGAGATTCAGATTTTTGGAAAGAAGCTATCAATGACGAAATGAATTCCATAATGTTAAACCAAACTTGGGTATTAAGCGATTTGCCTGCCGGTGCCAAACCTATAGGATGTAAATGGATATTCAAGAAAAAGTTGAATACAAATGGGTCCATTGATAAGTTCAAAGCCAGATTAGTTGCTAAGGGATATAAACAAAGACAAGGAGTAGATTATTTTGATACATATGCTCCGGTGGCTCGCATATCTTCGATACGCTGTTTAATAGCACTTGCATCAATTCATAACTTGGTCATACATCAAATGGATGTAAAGACAACTTTTCTAAATGGAGATTTAGAAGAAGAGATATACACTGAACAACCTGAAGGTTTCATAACCCCAGAACAAGAAAAGAAAGTTTGTAAATTAGTTAAATCTCTTTATGGCCTGAAGCAAGCTCCCATGCAATGGCATGAGAAGTTTGATAAAGTTGCACTGTCATTTGGATTCATTGTTAATGATACAGATAAATGTATCTATAGCAAATCGGATAACAACGGTTATGTTATAATATGTTTATATGTTGATGACATGTTGATATTTGATTCCAACATATCTTGTGTGAATGAAACTAAGAAGTTTCTATCTTCTAAATTTGATATGAAAGATCTAGGAGAGGCTGATGTAATTTTAGGAATTAAAATCATTAGGAAAACGAGGGAGTTAGTACTAACTCAATCTCATTTCATTGAGAAATTCCTAAAGAAATATAATTATTATAATGACAAACCAGCACCAACTCCTTTAGATCCAAGTATAAAATTAGAAAAGAACACTGGACGTACCATTTCTCAATTGGAATATTCCAGTATTATTGGGAGTCTTATGTATGCTATGCATTGTACTAGACCAGATATCGCACATGTTATAAGTGTATTGTGTCGATTTACGAGTAATCTAGGTTTCGAACATTGGAAAGTCATTTCCAGAGTCTTAGCTTATTTAAAGGGAACCATAAATTATGGCTTGTCTTATAAAGGATATCCTGCTGTAATAGAAGGATATAGTGATGCAACCTGGAACAATGTAGAATCGAAATCCAAGTCTACGACTGGATGGATATTTACATTAGGAGGCGCTGCTGTGTCTTGGGCTTCCAAGAAGCAGACCTGTATATCTGATTCAACTATGTTGTCAGAATTGATTGCATTAGCAGACACGTGTAAAGAAGCGGAATGGCTTAGAAATTTGTTAGTAGAAATCCCATTATGGAAGAAGCCATCTCCGGCAGTCTTGATTAACTGTGATAATCAAGCAACGATATATAATGTTTCTAATAAAACATATAATGGAAATTCTAGACATGTGAGTCTAAGACATCACATGGTGAGATAGTTACTCAAAAGTGGAGTTATAACTGTTGACTACATAGAAACGAAGAAAAACTTGGTTGACCCACTTACTAAGAGTCTTCCAAAGGCAATGGTTTCTATAAAGTCTAAAGAAATGGGACTAAGGTCTGTGAATGAAGATTGATCATCCTTAACAGAAACCCAACTTGTGTTTTGAAAAGGATAGGAAAGGTTCAATGGGTACCAACAAGTTAAGGAAATGATTATGGAACACTAAATCAATAATCCCATAATGTTTAGTGTTGGATTCTGCATGAAGAAAGGATGGATAAAAATCCTTAATAAGTCTAGAAACCCTAAAAAGGTGTCCCGCAGAAACACCTTAAGTGACTTACCTATATGAGTATGGAAATCAGGCTGTTTCCTAGGAAAGTAAGACCGCTTTCTAAGTAGACTCATGAACCAGGATTTAAGCACATGGCCATTAACGTGCTGAGCAATACAGAACACTCTAACTAAGGAATACAACATGTGTGATTGTTCCGGTTTTATCATTAAGGGATACTTGGTTCAAGATTCGTTCACCATAGAATCTCGATAGAGCTTTGAACGGTTTACACTATGTAAAAGTTCAAATCCAAAAGATACTTTTATTTATGTGTTGTTTCCACGATGATGCAAATCTTGATCTTAGAACTACATAGGCTTAATCCCACTTGGGTACGTAGGAAGTCACCCTAGAGATTCAGCCGTCTATTTTATTTTGAAAATTGGGGGAGATTGTTGTAAATTTTCAATACATGATTTTGGGTATGAGGTATGTTTTTGAAGAGAGAAGAAAGAAGGAATGGGCAAAAATTTATTTGTCCCACATCATGAAATAAGCAAGAGCTTGCCTATATATATACAAAGGCATGATGTATTATAACAAAAGAAAGAAGAGAAGGAGAGAAAAGGAAATGGGCCTTAAGCGTGAACTTGACATAGATAATAATATTTAAAATGTCAAAAGATGGGCCTTGGGGCTCTTGGGCTCTCGGGTTAAAAACGGTCGACCGGTGACTTTTGGGCGGTCGACTGGTTTCTTTCCAAAGGGAAGGGATGCGACGCTGTACGGACAGAAATGGCTGTTGCAAACGATCGTGACATTTCTCTGAAAGGACATCTCTTCGTTTGTTATAAATAGCAACGCCCAGAAATATCTCAAATAACTTAGAAACATATCTTCTTCTTCCTACATTGATCTGCAACATCATTAAAGCGTTTCTAACGCTGTCGTTCCTGTGACGCCTTAGAGGTGTTGCAAATTCCAGAAACTGTTGCAGATTTCTTGTCTTCTTCTCCTCTTTGTCCTTGTTCTCTACTTGCATCATCGGAAACCGAATTAAAGAGTGTTCTTGATCGGATCAAAGTCGTACAAACTTTGAATCCGATAACGCTGTTTTAAGGCTTCATTGAATCCTGAAGTCAATAGTTCGATAACCCTTTTGTACCTAGTGGGTTGAACTATTGTCTGAAATAATTTGCTCCGCAAATCCTTGAACTCAGAGGTACGGCAGATTCTATTCGTCCAAAAGCGTCTCAAACCACAAACTCCCCAACATTTGGCTAGTTCATTGCTACCATATTTTTATCGTTGCGTAGTGTCACTCTAAACACAACAATAGTTGTAGTACATAACGTTGGATGTGCAACTTATGTTGTAGACATTGAAGACCATTCATGGTTGCCTTCCTTATCATTTTTCTTTCAATATTTCTGAGTATAAATTATATATAAATATCTAAAGTTTCGAAAAATACACTATTTCCATAGTTGAGTTGATTAAACCATATACCTTAAGTCATAATGGTTTGCCTCAAGACCTGGTCTTTATAACCATGCTTTCCATGCTTTTGCTAGTTCATAGGTTTGCATATCCTTGTTCATACGGTCCCTCGTCGGTATTGTTTTAAAAATAAAAATTAAATTAAACATTAAAGTATATAGTAGGCACATTCTTCAGAAATAATAAGACATGGCAGGTCAAGATATACACTGAACGAAAATAATAATGGTGCCATGAAGCATAACCCACACTCAACTACTCACATGTCAACTGCAACCAACAGCTCTCCTCCATGCTAGTTAATTTCATCAAATTATTATTTATCCAATTTTTTGCCCTATTGTCTTTATTTTATTTGGCAGTATAGACCATATGCTCGCTCTATTTAATCACACGATCTGCATTATCCATCTTAAAAACTATTAATCTTGCGTATATAAACTAAGATTTTGGAAACTACTTTCACAATTGCCAATGACATCTTTCCTTGAGTCAGTATGGCAGGTAAGTCCACTCCCTATGCAATACATGACTGCCGTTTCTGCATGCTACTGTAGTAACTTTATATCCATAATGCAGCATTTGACTGTGAAGTACAGTAATTTCCAACTGGCTACCTTCGGCTTATTCATACTGCGCGAATGCGTTTTCCTCCTCTCTGTTCTTCCCTCCTTGTATCTTGAAAGATCAGAGCTTTTCAGCAAGTACAAGATTCAGGTACATCATCATCTTGTACTAGCTAGCCTTCAATGTTCATTTCCTTCTAAGTTATACTCATTATATCATCTTGTGCAGAAAAAGTATAATACACCTAAAGCACAATGGAGATGCTTTGTAAAAGTCATCCGGTGTCATTTCTTGATTACCTTGCCTATGATGATTCTTTACTATCCACTGGTTGGACATAGCCTCAAGTGCACTCTTCCTTTACCATCCTGGTAACTAACATTTCGTTTACACAATGGCCTTAATATATATGAACCTTCGGGGCTTCAATTATCAGTTTCAATATCTCATAACATACAGTTGTGCAGGAGTGTTATTGTATCACAAATAGCATACTTCTTTGTTCTGGAAGACTATGCTATCTACTGGGCACACAGACTGCTACACACAAAATGGCTCTACCAGCGCCTTCATAAAGTTCATCATGAGTAAGTAGTACCATTTCCCTTTACCTGAGCTATGTGGTTATTCTACACCTTGTAATGTTAATATTATTTTTTGGATTAATGATGTGCAGATACAGTACACCGTTTGGCTTAACATCTGAATATGTACATCCAGTAGAGCTATTGATCTTCGGATTTTGTACTGCGTTGGGTCCTACGTTGACAGGAGTTCATGTGTTCACTTATTGGTTGTGGATTTCATTAAGATCGGTGTTGGCTGTCGAGACTCATTATGGCTATGACTTCCCCTGCAGCCTCTCCAACTTTTTGCCCTTTTATGGAGGGTCCGTATATGTTTTCATGTTTTATAGTATACCTAGCTTTATTTATTTATTCATTAGTCTTGCTTTTGATCAAGTTCATACTCTTGTTAGTTTTATATAAATACACAATCTAACTTAAAGTTGTTTTGATTCCCTTTTTGAACACTTGCAGTGCTGAATTCCATGATTCTCATCATCGCCTAATCTACACCCAGTCTGGGAACTATGCACCAACTTTCACATATTTGGATTGGTTAGCTGCTGTTTTTCTTCTCCTCCTCTTAATTCTTGTATAGGTTGATAGGAAAAGAAACAAATAAACTGATCATATAGCTGATCTTTGCAGGTTATATGGCACGCACAAAGATTATATAAGAAGCACCAATCATCAGGGTGAAAATGGTAAATATATGTAGCTTGTACTGCTGCCTGTGATACATGCTTGCGGGTTATATTGTCCATTTCAGCGTGCCATTATATAAATCTCAAGGAAGATGAAGTTGATTTAACTTAAACGGGATGAAATTTATGTTTTAGGACAATAAAGTTGAGTGAAGAATTGGATGTAAAATAAGATGCTGGTTTGAACGATGTATAATTTTTCTAAGTTGTATCTAAACAAAAAAAAAAATATGTACGATATATAATAGACAATTTATAGTGTAACGAGCTTCAAATTTACTTCATTGGAAAAAATTATCTAATTGACATAAGTTGCCTGCATATTATGCATCCTTTATCATTGCAAAAGAATTTTTAAATTTCAATGATTGTGGATTTATTCAAATGGTCGACATGACCATTTAGTTTGTTGACGTTATTCTGAAATCCTAAAGTTCACAGTGCTAGAAAGTAAAGATGATCATTTTTAAAATTTTGCAGTCCATAAGCGTCAGCAAGTGGAATAAACATAAATGGCGAATGTATAATTAGATTAACATATGAAACAAATAAATCAAGGTAATTAATTAGATTCATTTATAAACATAGTGATTTCCTTTTCATTTTCTTCCAAAACCTACATAACTTGCACGATGCTAAATTTAAGTGAGATCAATGGAAGAAGTTTACCCAACAGACAATACTTCTACTACACCTAATACACCTAAAGAAATGTATGTGCGTGCGCACACACACCGTAAATAAGTTATTGAAATTAATAAGAAATACAAAAAAAGGAAATCATTTATCCCTTCAGTCGTATTCAGTGTGCATAAACGGTTGAATCCAAAGAGCTTTAGATAGTGTCTGGTTTATTTTATGTTTTGAATTTTGAGTTTTTAACGTTAATTAGGTGCAAAAAATTAAAAAGTAGTGAAGGTGACGAACCGAAAGTGGTGGGAATGATGTAGAGAACGGAGAGACGATAGATGGATAAATTTGTCATTGTTCTTCCGTTGTTTCTTAAACTACGGAAAATAATAAAAAAATCTTTTTTTTTTGTATGTTAACGGAAAATAATAAAAAAATCTTCTTCTTTTTTTTTTGTATGTTAACTCTGCTTTATAAAATTATTATTTTTCACAATATGCGCTTCATTCGTATTTTTGTATGTACGAACCAAAAGTAAAAAAAAAAATAGAAACCAAACGCACACTTAATGTTTTGGCCTTCTTTTGTTTCATAAATTACATCTCTAATTATTTTATGGAGTATAAATTTATGTTACCATCCTCTTCATACTTCTTACTTTCTTATATATCCTTCTTTTGGATCCTTTTTGCTGCAAAGATACATACATACATACATACATACATATACATATATATATATATATATATATATATATATATATATATATATATATTACTCAACTCTTTTTGAAAAGATTAAACTCTTCCTTACCAAAATAAGTTGTCAAGAAGACATGTACGTACGCCAAAAAAAGAACAAAATGAACTACAAAGATAAGGTGTCAACATGTGTTGCCCAACGTACAGCAAGTTCCTCCAAAGAATGCTGGTGAGGCTACAAAATATAATAAGCTTAAATTTCTACCAATTCGCGGTTAGATTAAAATCATGTTTTTCTCCATTGTCTGCCTTAGTTCCAGCAGCTCAGCATTTCCTTTCTTCTCATCTTCATAAGATGTTAACTTTGCACGCAATAGCTCCTGCTTGATGTAGATCAGAGGATCTAAACACAGCGGAAGTATACTTTGATAGTATCTAATTGTAACTATAAAGTACCAAAAAACAAAACTGAAAATGAAAGAACACTAGGGTTTAACGTGGTTCGGCAATAACCTACATCCACGAGCAAGAGAGAATGATTTTATTTCTTACGGTGGAGAAGCAAAGGGAGAGGTACATACAGTTTTTTTTTTCCTCACAAACTCTCATGGCTGCTGGAAAAAAACCCTCACACATTTCACTTGGTCTTTTTTTCTCTCACAGTCACTCACCTTGCGTGACACAACACATATAAGTGAATAGGTTCACTTGGGCTTTAACTTGTATTCAGCCCACATAAGAAAAACATTGCACCTAATAAATGTTCAGCTGCACGTGCTTTATGCGTGAGCCATATTCCACAATTCTCCACCTCAGATTATGCTCAAAAGCATGAGATGATCACATACACACCACTCTAATTTGCCTCATAATCAGCTGCACCACATAATAGCTGTCTACGTACCCGAAGGATCAAGCTGCCGTAATTCATCATCATGTCTTAAAATGAGACTTCATAATGTTCCGAAGAACCTCCACCCCATTGGGTATCATGCATCAAACATCAAGAACATTAATCAAATCAAGACAATGCTTGGACTTGACACTTGGAACTACTTTCGTCAACATGTCAGCTGGATTCTCTTTTGTATCAATTTTCACCAACAAAAATTGATTTTCAACCAACACTTCTCGAATGAAATGATAACGCACATTTATGTGCTTTTTTCTTGCATGATGAACTTGATTCTTTGCTAGGTGAATGACACTCATACTATCACAATGCACAACAAGTTGATTTTGCGCTACTCCCAAGTCATTCAACAAGCCATGTAGCCATATTGCCTCTTTAAAAGCTTCGGTTACAACCATATACTCTGCCTCGGTAGTAGACGATGCTACCATCGATTGCAAAATCGATCGTCTCTTATCCAAATCACCCGCATAATCCGAGTCCACATATCCAGCACATAAATGATTGTTGTTCATGTCTCTCACAAATTCCAAACCCACATCAATAGTTCCCAAAAGATATCTCAAAATCCATTTGACCGCATTCCAATGCTCTTTTCCAGGAGCATGCATGTAACGACTAACCATACTCAAGGCATGCGAAATGTCAGTCATGTACACACCATCGCATACATAAGACTCCCCATGGCATTAGCATATGGTACATTTGCTATAAATTGAATTTCATCATTAGAAGAAGGATACATAGTTGCATTTAACTTAAAATGAGCAGCCAAAGGTGTACTCACTGTTTTGGTGCTCTCATTAATGCCAAACTTCTTTAATACCTTCTTCAAATATGCCTTTTGAGATAAACATACTTTGCCATCCATCTTATCTCTTCGAGTTTCCATGCCAAGAATTTTCTTAGCATCTTCAAGATCCTTCATTTCAAATTCAGTCGACAACCTGCATTTTAATTTGTCAATTTCAGATTTGCAAGCCGATGCAATGAGCATATCATCTACATATAAAAGCAAATAAATGAAAGATCCATCACTTAGCTTTTTCAAATAAACACAATGATCATAGTGGCTTCTAGTGTATGCTTGATCTAAATAAAAACGATCAAATCGTTTATACCATTGTCTCAGAGATTGTTTCAATCCATACAATGATTTTTTTTCAACTTACACAAAAGATCCTCTCCACCGGAAGCTTTGAATCCACTTGGTTGAGACATATAAATTTCCTCCTCTAAGTCGCCATATAAAAACGCTGTTTTTACATCTATTTGAACAAGGTTCAAATCATATTGTGCTACCAAGGCTAACAAAATACGAATAAAGGAGTGTTTCACAACCGGAAAAAACATTTCAATATAGTCAATTCCCTCCTTTTGTGCGTAGCCATTTGCAACTAGTCTAGCCTTATAGAGGACCTCATTCTTCTTTGCTCCTTCTTTCTTTGCATATACCCACTTACATCCAATTGCTTTCTTGCCTTTTGGAAGTTTGGTAAGAACCCAAGTGTCATTCTTGTGAAGAGATGTCATTTCTTCACTCATAGCCTCTTCCCATTCCTCACATTCAACACCATGAATAACTTGCATATATGTTTCAGGAATTCCTTCATCATTAACAAAAAAAGCATACGTTACACAATCTCGAAACCACCCTGGTTTCTTGATATCTCTTCTTGGTCTGCTAGTAGCAATCGATTCCTGAACATTCATCTCTGTTTCTGCTTCTGAATCATCAACACTACTCGGATCAGCAGTGTTTTCATCAATTTCAGCATCAAATTCTGTCATTTCAGCAGCAGTTTTTGATGTTTCAGGAGCAGTTTTTGACAGTTCAGCAACAGCTTTTGGCATTTCAGCAGCAGTTTTTGACCTTTCAGCAGCAGTTTTTGACAGTTCAGCATCACATGGAGCTTACGATACAACATCAAACTTCACATGCTGCACATTTTTGGGACTATTGGAGCTATTGGGGCTGTTAGAGCTGCTGTTGCTAATTTGTGTCAGCTTAGCATCATTTGACTTCAACATAGCAGCTTCATTGAATGTAACATCTCTACTTATGATCATCTTCTTTTCAACAGGATTCCATAGTTTGAATCCTTTGACACCACTCTTCATGCCAACAAATATTAATTCAATGGCACATGCACCAAGCTTATTGTCCTTCACATGATACCAAGCAGGACAACCAAATACATGAATCGTATCATAGTCATAAGCAGGCTTACCGTACCATACTTCCATAGGTGTTTTTCCTTTTAATGCGGATGAAGGCAACCTATTGATAATGAAACATGCATACGTAACAACTTCAGCCCAAAATGGTTTGCTCAAACCCGAATTCGATAATATGCATCGTACTCTCTCTAGCAATGTACGATTCATCCTTTCTGCAACTCTGTTTTTCTGTGGCGTTTCTCTAACAGTAAAATTGCTTTTAATTCCCTCATCTTGACATATTTTGTGAAATGGATCACTCGTGTACTCTCCATCGTTGTTGGAACGAAGCACTTTGAGTTTTCTACCACTACAACAAAAAGGGGCTTTCATAGCGTTTGAAAAACGCTATAATACCTTGCTATAGCGTTTCAGAGAACGCTAGGGAACGACATGCTATCGTAGACTCTGAGCTTTAAATAGCAGTGAAAAAACGCTATAAAAAATAACTTTTCTATAGCGTTTTAGTTATGCTATCAAGAAAAAACGCTATAAGAATGATTATCCGTTGTTACTTCTAATAGCGGTTTTGACATATTTCTATAGTGTTTTCATGATCACTTTCTACAGCGTTTGTTTCACGATAGCATTTTCGAAACGCTATCAAATTTAATATTTATTTGCAGATTTTATTTACTGTACTTTCTGTCTTGTTACATATATAATACCGACTAACCCAATTCTTCTCAACATATAAGTTTAACATATTTTCATAGACAAAAAATATGTAAATCACATCACAATATTTCATATATATTCAAACATTTTTTTCCCTTATGTTGAAGTAGATTTCATACATGTTCAAACTTTTAGCATATTCAAGTATAGCATTACATACATATTCAAACAATTTTACTATATCCAAACATAGTACTACATACATATCGTT
Source organism: Allium sativum (assembly GCA_030737875.1). NCBI lineage: Eukaryota > Viridiplantae > Streptophyta > Magnoliopsida > Asparagales > Amaryllidaceae > Allium > Allium sativum. The sequence goes on along the minus strand of JASFAX010003352.1, from coordinate 29,272 downwards.
TTAGCAACTTTCCCTATATCCACACATAGCATTTCATATGTATTTGTATCCGCTTACTTATAAACCAATCAAACGTTTGATTTCATCACGTTATGCTTTTGATATTCTCTCTAACATCTGCAACACAAATAAGCAATCAAGATGTTAGTAATTGTTATGTTAAACATTCACAAAGCAAAAGAGTCTCAAAGGAAGAAAAAATGTGTCTAGGATTAAAAATATATATTTTGCGCCAAGCCAATGCGATGTGTATTATAAGTTAGAATTATATACATATAAACTATGTGTAATCTATTTAATGTTAAACAAAGTAAAGGATGTAGCAAGTCTGTAAGTTTTCATCGTGACACCTATTCATGCAGTAGTTCTACAACCATCAACTATCAATTCTTCACCATGACAAACATCATCAACACAACCACACATCACCTACCGTACACAAAAACACACAACACCTCATTTATCGAGGAGATTTTTGACTAACCACACAGCAGTACCGCAGCCACGTTACTTAAAGAAAATATATGCTAACAACTTACATGACAAGACCAAATAGTTGTAGCTTTTGCCAATGCTCGTTACTCATTCCCTTATTTTTCCTTATTTCAAGTAGTTTATAAGTCATTTTATCCTCTCCATCTTTGTCAATGTTGTTTATCCATTCCCTTATTTTTCCTTTATTCATGACATTGTTTTCTTTTTTTAGTGACCAAGCATCCTGCAACCTTTGTGCTGTTGTTATTTTCTTGATGATATCACGGTCATTTAAAACTTTTATGCCTGTTATGGAAATGCTAATACCTTTGTATTAGTTTATCATAATGACGCAAAGAATGCTAGAAACTATCAGATGTAATAAACCCAGAAAAAGAATTAAAAACATAAAGATGACAAATTTGTAAAAATAAATGCAAAACTGCTGCAATCTCTCAAACTGCTTAATCCTGTGAAATCGTTGTAGCTCTAGTTCAAAGTGAATTGAGTTATCATCATTATCCCTATTTGCAACCCAATTAATATACTGAATTAATGGTAGATGAGGACATACTAATGAATCAGGATAGGAGCAGATTCAATTAAACACAACAGAGGAAAGAAGAAGAAAAATCACCTTCCAGTATAAGACAATAGAGCAGTATAGGGAAACAAATGTCCTGCAAGCAAAAAAATCAACTTTTAACTATTATGCCAACAACAAATATAATCATTCATATCCATTAGAATACTTAAACACAAACACAAACACAATGATAATTAAGATCCTTCTTTACTGTTAGATTTTCTTCTCGGTCATTTTTTGTTAATCGGTGAAGACACAAACACATTAAAGTCAACTCCATATCTACTGCAAAATACACAGAAAAACATTAACTGTCCAAAGACCTTCTCATTTAGTGATGGAATAATTTGACTAAAAATTATGTTGCTTTTCAACAGTAATGTGTGCAAAGCACAGGTAACAATTAGGCATGCAATCCAGTATAGATGGATGTCTTAGTGAGTATAAACATAAGTGTAACACAAATGACAAAAATACATCCACTGACATGTTACAAAAGTAATTTTACTACTGAACATGGTGCTTATCCAGTATAACTGCACGTTATGCATGCCCTCGGCCACTATTGGCATCATTTATTACAGTATATTTGTAAAGGCTTAATACTTGTGCATGCTTGTACAATAAAACTTAGGGGAGAGTCGATACCTTTCAGCAAGTTAACTTTTTGAGCTCTTTTAGGAAGCCTGAATCCATGCTCAGATCTCTTGCACCTATGAGAATGCGAAAATCTTTCTGGATTGATTTCATGCAGCAGTCTTCAATCATTTTTGGAAACTAAACACATTTTCCTTTTTTGTTCAAACTAGAATGAGGCCCGCACTTCGCAAACGGGCAATTCTTAGAATATGAGAGTAATTATAAGGAAATTAGTACAAATAAATGAATTTAAATAAACACTGCATAGAAATAAAATTATGAGGTTGAAGTGAATTACAAAGTAATTTGTACATAATAGAATAGTACAAGTCTAAGTACCTACAGTAAAGAATTAAATCATTTTTAGCATACAAACTCTATTCTAAAATTAATACATGTTGAAGATCTTCATTGCAAAGATGGTTGAGTGGCTGAAGCAAAATGACTTAATGGTAAATTTAGATGGTCCAAACATCCTTCATTAATCGTTTGTCATGACACTTGTTGCAATTCCTAGTTTCTTTTCAAAATAAGAAGAAGCAAGAGTTAATTTTTTTTTGACAAGGTGAACCATTATAATGTGTAGTCCATTACCATTGGAAGTTGGCTGAGAAGTGATTAAATGATCGAGTAGTGGTGTCTCAATGAAATTTTTGTAAACAAATGGAGATGGTATGTCTTATAGCATCGACGATTCATTTTTGTCCTCCCTTATGTCCACTTGTTAACGGAGCATGAGATTTAAGTTTATTGACTGGTTAGTAAATTTGCGAAGAAATAGTGGAAGGAGGAGGGCTAATTACTCCATAATCCAAAAATCAGAGTTAAAAAAAATGTTGATTTTCAGTTTACTACTGCAAAATGAAGCAAAATGCTGTGTGGATCTTTTATACAATTAAAGACTTAACCAGGAAGATGGGTAATACAATTTTTTAACCGTTATTCAAAAGACTTAACCTAGATGCTGAGAGATTAGAATTTTCGGTAAGATGGATTTGGTGATTTCCACACTCACTTTTACTAAAATGACTCCTGTCACATGACCATGGATTGATAACTTCTTCTTCAAGTTCATCAAATGACAAAGGTTTTGTAAGACCCAACATCTCATAGAAGCGCAATATGAACTCCCATATCTATGCTGGTAATAAAAAGAGAACTTTAGGTGTATATAAATAAAAAATAAAGCTGCAGATAGCATGAGAAGCAACCACCAGGTTTCTTGTTCTTTTTCTTTTTCTTTTTTTTATAAAGCACTATCATGAGTTTGAATAAATTTTATATGACTAACATGAACTTTATTCTGCACCCAACAGCCATAATCCCAACAATCCCATTGACATACCTGATACCTACCGCGATTGTTCAATGTTTTTCAACTGAACGAGTACTTTCCTCGCAACTATTTGCCAAAGTTATGTTTCAGCCAGGAAAAAAAAGAAAAAAAAAAGAGGAAATGGTTAAAGGATCTAACCACCAACAGTTTGTCTGTGATGGTTATATAGAACCATTATGTTCTTATTTGCATACTGTATTCTAACAAATTGGAGAGATTAGGTAAAAATATCTTAGGAGTGTATGGAAGTTTAATACAATTAAACCCAACTTATGGCTTTATACCTGTAGAACATTTGCCACAAGCTTTGCCGGAAGCCTACTGCTTAAAGGCTGAGGAGGAGGTGGGCGTGTGTCAGATGAGTCTTCATTCGAATCCTGCATAAATTATGCAATGTCCACAACTGGAATATGAAACCCATCGAAAGTGGCATTGAAGCCCGTTGATAAATCAATCAAACAAAGGGGAAAAAATATCATATATCTAACAATCTTGTATTAGCATGCACACATGCTTTGAATACTAATGTGAAAGAATATGCATTCCAAATTAATTTTAAAGACAGAAAAATTATGACGCAGGGTAGTAAAGCTAATATGAGTAACCAAGCATTCACTAATACAACTTTCTAATTACATGAAAAAAAATGAAAAACAAAATCACCTGATAGAAAATATAAAAGCAGGAGGATTTAAGCAGGTTTTACCCTAAAAACAGAGGTTGGGATCTACATGCGATCCTCAAACAGTATAGAAAACAAAATGAGAAACGGAAAGATACAGCACAAAAACTATCAATCTCAATTCAGCTTCTCAATTAAGGAATATCATAAAACAATTAACCACTTCAGGTTACACTTCATAAATATACGAATGATTAAGTTGAATGAATTTTTGTTAGGAAATAATAAAAAATTCAGCCATTATTTTGTTCGTATATATTAACGATATTCATAGATTAAGAATTAAAGGATTCCTACACTGCAAGCTAAATAAAAGGAATAATGTTCAGATCTGAAATTAAAACTGCATCGATGAATTACAGGGATAGAGTACATGTAATTTTATTTGACACATATTTGGTGAAGGCACAAGGATAAGTTGATGCCAACACAAGTTTCTGTATGAGAATTTCCAGCCTCCAAGAATTTCTAAGTAGCCAAGCTCAAAGATATTTAAATTTCAATAGACCGACCAAAACGTTAGACCAAATTGCAAAATCCAGTTCATGAATAACGGTATATCATGCTTCAGTTATGACAATAACATTATGAGTGCATGAGACTTAAGTAGGCTCCCTTTGTAAAATAGAAAGCCTCGATAATTTGTCAAATTATCATCATCAACTACTATTCAACAACCGTTATATTGAACTTTAAACAAGAAGATCTTGGGTAAGTTACATTTGTTGCAACTACCGTAAAGAACTGCTAGGAAAAAAAACTCAGCACAGACTATAAACATTGTATGAACGCAGAAACATTTATGAAGTTCGTCCATGCAGCAGAACCTACAATCCTTTCACTTCTAATCAATTTGAAAAATCTTAGTCAGCGACTAATTTAAAGGACAAACCATCATTTGAACAACACTTGATATTTAAAACCTATAAAGGCTCGGTTATTTTCAGCTTCCCGATCAAAACTTTTTAGAAGCAGATCTGACACATAAAGCTGTATTTGTTTACCATAACTGCAAGATAAATCAACAAAAGCCACATATAAAATAAACAAAATGACTATGTAATTTATGAACAGAGACTCAGAGCAATAATGAAACAAGAATTTGAACGATAAGGTAACAATTAGCAGGTTTATAAGATGAAGAAAATAATGTACAACCGCCATGTAAAATGTAATATTATTAAACATTGACAGAGTAACCAAGAATTACATGGTTAGATGACAACAAATTTATGAATTGTTTCCAAGAATACCAAAATTAAGGAAAAATGGAACGAACTTAAGGAAAAATGGAAAGTAAGATTAGGAAAAAAATGTAGCATGAAGTAAAATTAAAACAAAAGAGTTTGATGTTAAACCAACAGCTGGAAATACGTAGTTACCTATTGTCGTTCGGAAGCACGAACATCAGGCTTCCGATTTGGTTAACAATCCAATGTGGAATAAATTAGGGTGGCGCAAAATAGATATTGATGGAGAGGTGGTGATTTCATGGGAAACGCCAGAGAGAAGAAGAAATGAAAATGAGGGAGATTGGTGGAAAGTTTGGCTTTTTGCATAGGGGAAGAACGGAACCGAAATAGTGTGGGGACGAAACAGAAAAAATGAGGGTGAAAACTGAATTTGAGCGCCAGTAGTTTGAAAATTATAAGAGTAGATGGCAGGAAAGCAGGATTTTGAAAAAAATGGGATGCGAGTAGTGCACGTAAGCTTGCTTTAGTTCCTGATTAAATAATAGATTCGCATCAATCATTAAATAGCATGTTAGCGCTAAATAGTTCAATTGATATTATATGTATAGAAATAAACTTATGAGTCAAACAACCAAATTGTATGTTAACTATAGGTATGAAACAAATCTAATAATGTCCATCAAATTCACTTGGATTAACAGTAAAGTCATATATGACAACAGTGGTGAGCCTGTAGAACAAATTCATTTGTACAACAAAGTTTGTTTTGTACTTCCATAAAGAACAACCAAAGTCCATATTAATAATTTGGTTGGCTATATGTTGTGATATTATCACAAATTTGATATTTAAAGATAACTAATCGACTGATTTAACAACTCGTCACACGCGCACGCGCACGCGCACACCCACGCGCGCGTGCACACACACATGTACATAATATACACACACTTATGATTTATTCTCCACTATACAACTAAATTGTCAGTTATACTGATATTACATTAATATTAAAAACAAGAATAAACATGTGAACTAACATCGATGAGCAGTTAGCGATTTGGTTTAAATTAGATTTAGTTTACAATTTAGATAGTACTTATCATTCTTTGCCCTGTCTTTCAAGTAAACATATTAAACAGTAGGAGCCTTGAATAAATGATAAATACTTAACATTCTTTTCAAACATACTGAATAATAAGGGGCTTGAATATATGATAAATACTATTCAGACTGTAAACAAATCATTGTTTAATGAAATACCACTAGAAATCCATTGAATGCAACACTCACATTAAATTCAAGAGTCAATAGGTAAATTGAAATCGTGGATACTTGAACAAAAATATAATACTACCTGAAATCTCCTCAAGCCGAAATTCCCCTGTTGAGAAAACTGCTAACAGTAACTTTTATATATATATTTTAATTAAGGTTTATCTAATTCTGCAAATGCATGGTTTGAGAATTACATATGCTCTTCTTCTTGCCAAGAGAATATACTAATTGTTTGCTTATCTATTTATTGTGATTAATAAAAGACGTTATTGTTAATTGTCCTATAGTTATTTTGGGGATAGCATGCAAACCCACTTTATAGTTGCGTAGCCAGATAATCTATATGGGAGGGGCATTTTTTTCATGTCCACCATTTGAATTGCATAAAAGTTTTCTTTTCAGGTTGCTTTGAAACTGTTTTTTGTCAACAATTTGAACCGATAATTTCTAGTCGACCATTTGAGCTATACACACATTGTCATATTCAAGGTTCGTATTTTAGTTGAGCTTAATCTAGTTATCAATTCACCACTGCACACTACCAATTTCGACGACCAAGTAGCCAACAACAACATGCCTACAGCTACAGACGATAATACGAATGCTTCTTTTGCAGGGGAACCTGGAGCAACAATTTATGGTAAAAGGTGACTTGCGACAATGAGTTGCATTGGGAATTGAAGTTGCGATTTGATTCTTCGAAAACAAGGTTGTTGTCAGCTTCAACTGCTTTCTTGGCTTGTGCTCTGGTATACGGCATGGTGAAGTGTGGTTTGATGCAAAGGAAAGGCGGGTAGCAGGTATTCAGGGAGAATTGTATCTGAATGATGTATTAAGGATGATCGTTGTTTGCTGATCAGTGTAGAATTGGTAATCATAATGTAAGAAACAAGATTCAGACAAGGGAAATTATAGAAGAAAGTGGTGAAATTTAGAGGGATATTTCAGAAATACGAGAGAAAGAAATTACACAGCAAATAGGTAAATGGTTAGTAATTTTATTAATGACTTCTCACTTGTTACATTTTGCATATGATCACTAATTTGTATAGATACATTTGTAGACTTAATCAACTAAAATTTGATTACAAAAATGACACAAATGGATTAAGAATAAAACTGCCACTTAGGCCTGTACATGCACAAAAGTACACAATGTGCACAATTCATTTCCAATTTCTCCAGTATCATTTCTAGGATAATCTTTATATCTTTCATATCGTCTTCCCTTCTTTGAACTCTAGAATTTATCCGGCTTCATTCAAAATCTTGGATTGCTTTTGTATTGGTTGTTTTAAGTTCTTTTGTATTGCCCGTAAGATGTATGATGATTTGCATTATTTTTTTACCTGAGAATGAGATATTTTTTTTCTGCTTTTTTTAGTTTATGCGGAAATTGGGAGGATCATGTACCTAGGTCAGTAGAAATGTGCCTCCGCCCTTGCCACTTTATTTGGTACCAATTTTGTGCATGGTTAGTTTCCTAAGCAAAGCTCCTTTCCTTGCTTCTTGCGTATGACTAATCATTAATTGATAGAAAACAGGAGGTATGCAAGGACCATTTTCAGCATTTTCTAGAACTCATTTGTTTTAGGACGCAACTTGTCCTAACAAAGAAATTTCAATTAAGCTCCATGTTTTAACAGTGAGCCTGAACCCAATCTAGTTGGGAACCCAATAGACAACTCAAGTTCTAATTTTTACTGTTCACTCCTTATCTTTGTTGAGAACTTGTTTTTATTTCGTTCACTTGTATTTTGATATTGTAGGCACTAGAACAGCGAAGAATGGGGTTAGGCAGGAGAGCTAGTTTTTGTAAATTTTGTCCAATTGACTGTGTTCGTGATAGGATATTTATTTATGATTTAGCTCGTCCTCCCTCCCTCTCTCCCCCTCTCTCTAAACATGCATGTCATAAGTATTTTTTGCCTAGTACAGACATATCTAAATAACAAGATATATGTTTCGTATATTTATGTCTGAGATTCATATACGTAATAAAATTAAATTCCTATAAATAACCATCGACAGGAAACACTACAACAAATTTACCTTTTAATAGCACGTGAAAAACGCTATAATAGGTTATCATAGCATTAGTGACGACGCTATGTAACGACATGCAATAACAGCCCTATTATATCTTATAGCTCAAATTTAAACGCTATAGTATTATACATTTTATAGCGCATTTTCACCAGCATGAAATGTTTTACGTAGCGTTCAGACATTGCAATTATATTTGCTTACTAAAATTTCAGCTTATTTTTTTATAGCGTTGTCAATAATTTTATAGCAAATATACATTGTTATGAAAAATGTTTTCCATTTTGTTTTTATTGTAAAACTGCTATTATTGAATTCTTCATTGATATATAGCATTCATACCTTACTATGTTAAATACTCGCTATTTTTTTATAGCATTATCACTGTTTTCATAGCTCATATTCAGTGATATAAAAAGTTTTACACACGGTTTACTTTTTATATAGCATTTCACATTTTGATTCGATAAGAGGAGTTTTCCACTATGAATATTTGTAGTATATATAGCGTTTTCAGTGTTTTCATAGCACACATTCAATGATATGAAAAGGTTTTCCACACTATTTAATTTTTTACATAGCATTTCGTCTTTTATTTCCATAAGTGCAATTTTCCACTATTAATATTTTTAATATATAGCACATATTTCAGCTACGATCTTTATATAGCAAATCTCTTAACTTTTGTACAGTTCAAACAATTAAGCAGTAAATTCACAAGACAAAACTATCAATAGCAAAAAACTAATACCAAAAGCATATTTGATTTCAATTAAAAAGTCACAGTTAATAAATCTATTAATAAATATAGAAATAAGTCAACATACATGTTGTTCAAATATTGTTTCAAAACCATATTACATGAAAAATCACTTAGTCTTCAACTTGTAAGCTCGTTCAACTTCTAGAACCTGCAATTCACAAGCACAAATTACAGTCTTATAACAACGCAAAATGTAAGAAACACAATTAAAATGCAAAAATGAAACAATGTTTGATGTCATCTCAATTTTATTAGCAATAGTAGTTCTTCATTTTAATCAGCCAAACAGCCAAGGAAGTTAGGAACTTTCGAAAGCTTTAACAAAGGAACAACAGAAATGTGCAGATGTAAGAAAAAAACAATAACATAAACAAGAATATAGCATAAATTAAAAATGACAACTAAAGACAATTAACATGAACACTATGATTGCAATTATTTCATTCAAATGTGAAACTACAATTTAGTCCATATTTTGGTCTGAACCATATTAGTCTTCTATTAAATTCTAATGAAATCTTGAGAACCATTTAGCTCTTGAGTACTATTCATTGGTTGTGCAAGCACTCTAGAAGTATCTTCCCTCTTCAGTGTTCACCAGTTGTGCAAACACTCTAAAAAAATCTTTCCTGCCAAAATCAAATTAATAGAGCTACAGTCCCCATTTAGAGAATTATATATGCGGGCTGGAGCCTGTTATGAAAGAAAAAACACTGCTTCATTATATGTATATATATAGAAGTGCCATGCACAATGTATTATACGAATTATGTTGGTTCCGTTAATCAAATCAAGAAGCTCGGACATACACCACACAATGTAAGTAGTGTTAAAGAGCATTACGTATAAATCTGATTAATCTTAGTAGGAAAACAACAACATCAATAAGTATTGGAAGAGCCACCATTAGCACCTGATGATAAAATTGTATCTTTATTTTGTACTCTTTTAGTACCCTATAACATCCATTCAATACTTGAGTTTTTAAATGCAGTGTTTTCAATATTAAAACATTGGCTTGAAAGTCTATCTTTGCCATTAAATTACGAATTTGTTGGGGTCTGTAATAAAATAAATCATACAAATCTGGACATGCAGTTCCTGAAAATCGTACTTTATATCTATTCCTTTTTCTCCTAAGTTAACTCTACTGTGCGGCCCGTTAGCAGTTAACTCACAATTTTGACATAATTAAACAACCTTCTATAAAAAGGTAATTTTGGTGTCTTTTGAAAGGAAAAAACGCCGGTGATGAAGAAGACAATTCTCAATAAATGTTAGATTTTTTTTTCTGTTCTTGCTAATGCTAATTTTAGCAACTTTCTCTTTGATCAATAAGACTTAAGCAAAGGAGTTGTTTAGCTTCCCTTTTGAGAAATAAGCAGTTTTTGTGTCATATATTAATACTTTCATTGCCTTTTGACAATAAAATCATCAGTTATATTTGTCTTCTGACCGAAAAGAGATTTTAACTGCAAAAGATAGTTTAGCATCCTTTTTAATATATCAGTTTTATCGTGTCACAAAATACGACTTATACCAGCTTAAAATTTTTATGTCCATGTAAACTTAGAAACATGGTCTTGCATCACATAAATTGGCATTTACACATTTCTAAGTTTGGCAAGTAAAAGTATTTTATTTTTTACCCTTGTGTCTGGAATCCAAGAAATCACAAGTGTGGCACATAACAAACTCCTTGACAATGCACAAAAGTTGAAGGTGCCTGTTCTGAAACTACAGTTAGTTGCTCGTGCTTATTTCACTACCGATGATCCTGAAATCAAAGAAGAGTAAACAGGTTATTCGATTTTTAGTTTTCTTTTTGCGTGAAATCCAAAATGGAAATTTAACGTGATTCCGTTCCACTGGTCGTCAGAACCGGAATGGTTTGGCCGGAGTTGCGACATGACGGCTGGAATTTAGAACCTTGCTTATAACTGACTCGTGCATTGGAAAAAAAGAAGAAGAAAATTAAATCATCACTTGTTGTTTCCAACAATGGATTTATCTATTAATGGCCTGTGCACTATAAATATCAAAGCCAGTCCGGTTACGGCAGTCAAATAGTTAACAGGAAGGAAAGTGCAATACTTGAATCAATATATATTATTTAGTTCTTTTAAAATTTACATTAAATTTCGAATTAGTTGAAGCAACAGTTACATGATCTCTAAAAATAGAATTATTAACTGGAAATAGTTAGGGAACAAATGTTTAGCCACACTTAATTAATGCTTACCTTCCCAACAAAGCAACCAAGTTCCCCCAAAGTAGTCACAAAGGACAGCGCAGCAGACCACAGAGGTTATACTCCGGACATATTCAAAAATAATAAGTAACCATAAGGCAATAAATTCAAAGGTTAATAATGTGCTTGATTTACCAAACCTGCTTTACTGGTCAGAATTACTAGGAAAATATCCATCCAAAGTTGACTTACATCAGCAATTTCCGACTCATCTACGAAGTAATCTCCAAACCCACAACAACATCATTTTCCAATCAATTCATCAACAATTAAACCCATTAAACCAAAACTTTATACGCTCAAAGCCCTTATATATTAATCTATCTCATTCAATATAGCAAAATTAATCTTCTAACATTATAGTGAGGGAACTTGATGGTGAATTCCAAACCAAATGGTCATTCAATAAGCTTTACATGAACAAAAACAATTAAGCGCCAAAACTGGGAACTGAACAGGCAACAACTTGATTTTGAATTTCAGGAGTTATTAAATCCATTAAATATACCATAGTTTTTACTCAAAAAAAGTAACAATATAGTGACAAAGACAAAATTTAAAAGCTATATCAAAAGAGCATATCCTTTTCTTTTGGTGCAGAAGAATATAATAAATACGATAATTTTCATTATTAAACTATAGGTCAAGGACCAACATGAAAATAAAATAAAATTTATGGAATAAAAGAATGATTAATCCAACAGTGTTTTACCTCTTTGGCAAGGATAAGTTCATTTGCCTCCCACTCAGTAGACCACCTAGAAAGAGGACCTTATAATTGTAGACCTATCCATTAATGATTTCAATGTGCCACAGGCCCACAACTGTCAGGACTCAGGAGAGCCTTCATATAACATCTGCATATCAGAGATAACTTTGTCAACTCATATAATTGATATAGTATGGTCAGTGAGTACACCAGTCAAATGCTTGAACATATAAAATATATCTGCATAGGCCGGCTTGTTTTCATGCATAGGCCGGCTTGTTTTTATTAAATCTAACACCCTTACAACCTGTAAGCAAGCAATATTTAGCATGCAAGAAATACTGAAATTAATTAAAGTTGGTTTAATTCAATATCAAGTGAAGAACAAAACTACTACCAGGAACCTAAAAACTATGAACCTAGATTCAATTGAACAAAGCTAGAGCATTAACAAACATTCCCAACAGTAAGCTTCCTGGTGCTGAACTATGAAGTGATAACGTCTGAACAATGGTGAACATGCATACTATGTTCAAAAATGTACTCTTATGTAAAATAATATGGTTTTGCCTTGTCTAGGCTTCCAACAAAAGATACCGATGATCAGCTGCTCAATACTTTCGGTCAATGTCTTAGAGATTGATAAATATTATATTTTGGGAAGAAAATATCATAAGCATAAATAAGAAATTAATTCTAAGCAAAAAACTAGTTATTTATGCATTTGAGTGATGTAATCCGTATCGTTTAAAATAATATCCACTAACAGGAACCTAGAAACAATGAACTTCAATACAATTGAGAACAGCTATAGCACTAACAAACATAATGATATAATATTTATTAGTGCTGAACTAAGAAGAGCGGATGCATTCTTAAATATTTGGCGAACATGCATGTTATGTTCACAGATGTATTCCTACGCAAAATAGCATATGGTTTTGCCTTTTGTCGAGAAAAGCTAATACTAATCAGCTGCTCAATATTTTTCAGTCAAAACTTCATACTTAAATAATATTACATTTTGAAAATAAATAAAAAATAATTCACACAAATACGAAACTACATTAATAAAGTGGCTGTCATTGATGAGCACTGAACGATTCATCTACTCAGCTAATTATTTATAGTGATTAATAGGCCAAGAGAAGAATTGTGAACACATAAACATGTAACGAAAATGCTCATAAATCTGCAACCTATATACACTGAATGGTAGATGTAAAACTATATAATATACACGTACTCGCTCTAGTGGAAGGAAAAAAGAAGAACTTGATGATTTTCTTCCGGCCTTCAATGCCACTGCTCTTCCTTGGCAATCAATAACAGGGGACCCACTTGAACCACCCTTGGTCCCCGATGCAGTCTGCAATTATAATGCTATTATATAACCTATATATATATATATATATATATATATATATGGGAAACTCTATTTGGACAAAAATTGGGCACAACAAATCTCAACCACTACTCCCCATGAAATGACTCGTATTAGGCGTTTAAAAGATTTGTTAGTTGTCTATGCATATTTTGTACAAAGCAATGTTCATGTGAATTCAGGTCGAGCGATAGTGCAATGAACGTTGTATTTGTCGGGATGAAAATAGTGCAAAGTTAAAAAATAAAATACATCAAAACATATATTGTGCCAGATGCGATACCCAACCAAAACGTACACGCGCACAGGTTACACAGGCAAAAAATATCTTAAGTCTATGAAGAAGATAACAGTCATTGAATCGATATTGTTAGCAAAGATAAACAGTACATTTCATTTATATGTAGGACAAGGGAATAAAACAAAAAATAGCACATAAAATTTTCAATAATCAATTGGAAACAGCAAGAAATTAAAGTGATGCTTGGTTTATACTTTATATTGTGTTTCATGGTTTGAATTTTCAACATTAATAACGAAAGATAATGATGCAATGGAGAAGATGGAAGAACGATGGAGGGGATGGAGGAACGATGAAAGGATAAATTACCTCTAGTTCTTTTATCACTTCACGAAACATGGAAACTAAGTAAAAATTGTTTTCTGTTTTGTATGTAAACTTTGCTCTGTAAACGTCTGTTTTTCATGATGTGCTTGAGCCATTTCCATTTTTATATGGGCAGACAAAAAAGCATGAACAAAACACTTATGTAATTTATTAAGTTAAGGCTATCATCAATCTAAATACGTCAATTGTTAGATAACAAATTTAAATGCATTAGAATAAAATGATTTACGGTTGTAGAAGTTGGTGTATTATTTCCTAATGTAAGCCATAATAATTATATAATGCATATAAATACTTATTTTTATTACTTGAAATTATATATATACAAAATTTGAACCACTACATATATACAAAATTTGAACCAAGATATAAGCAATTATCTGTATACAGCTGATACATACGTAATTTAAATAGCATAGCTAGAGAAAAACCGAAGATAGTTTAGGCAGAAGTTGATCAGCTGCAAAAATAATGATGGCTGTTTTTGTATATTCAATCTTTTGCTGTATAAGTGAATGTTCATCGTGAGAATAGAATAGGAGGAAGGAAAAAAAGAAAAATAAAAACATTGAAAGGATGACATGAAACTAATTCGGTCAGATGAAATATAGCGAAGTGGGAACATGATCCCCTGCAAGAAAATTAATTTAGTCCATATACCCAATCTTGGTATATACATCCTATAAGAGACGTAGATGAGCTCAACAGGATCAGATACTTGAAAGGAGCGTTGCCTATTTATAACAAAATTAGGAAGACAACTTGTTTATAATTTGATCAAATTGTAGCATATAAGGTACGTTGTAATGATTTTATATTTATTAATATGTCTTATATTTTGTGCTATAAGAAATTGAATCCGAACCAATTTAAAAACCTTAAGCTGTTTATCATGGTAAATTTGTGTAAGTTGAAGTATCTAAAAGGTAATAGTGTCACGACCTATTAAGAATGTTCAAGGAGTTCAGAACTTATATGTTTAGATTAAATGCTAAGTTACTGCGTTATTTTTAAGTAATTTTTCATTTACATATTGCATATTGAACAAGCTGATGATATTTCTTACAGATGTGAGGCTATTACAATAGTTAGATCTGCACCTGCGCTTTGCAGGCGGGATGTGGTGGTAGCCATTAGCTGAGTAGAATAAAGGAATATGAAAAGGAGTATAATTATTTTGCAAAGCCTAAGATATGTTGAACAAAGACGTTATAGTGTGCAAAACAAAGTTAAAACAAAAAAGAAGTAGAATGCAGTGTGCAAAAATCTGTTTATTATACAAACGTAGGCAGATGTAGCAGATACAGAAATTCGCGATAACAGTGGATGTACATGCTTCCATCCTACAGAAGACTGTATGCAATGGGTGGGAATAACTAAAGAAAATAATTTTCTATGCCTTAATCTTGTCAGCAGCAGAATAGTTATTATGATGTAGTCTAAACCATTAAAAATACACCTATCAAACAAATTTAATTTTATGTAAATAACAGTTTTTAATTTTCATAAATGATGGCAAGAACTGTACGTAGATGACAAAGCTGTAATAGTACAAAAAAATGTTCCTAGAACAACTGACTTCAGCATAGCAGTTGGATAGAACAAGTAAAATTACAAGTTGAATAGTGGAGTTTATGCCAAAAAAGAGGAACGGGTAAGAGAAGGTAGGAGGAAACGATGAATATAACTAATTTTGAAATGTAAATTGGAGAAAATCTTGCAGGAGGTACTTTTGCTTAAAAAAGAAAGAAAAACTTGCATGTTTACGTTTAGTCACACAAGTAAACAAGTGGAAAACAAAACGAAAAAGAGGGTTAAAAAATTCGGATATATAGGCAGAAGCACGTTCAGCTAGAAAGGTGATAGTACCGTGACTATTATTTCTTCCTATTTTTGTCCGCAATGTGAGAGTGGGAAGAATGCAAATATTTGCTCTCAGCTTTATCATCATAAGGGAAGTGGTATACAGTCAGCTGATAGAATACTGAACTTCGGGAAGATCTGAACTTGGGAAAGGAAATTAAAACAGTAAATTCAATCAGCCATGCTGATCCTTAAATTTAGAGTTGTATATATATAACAGGGAACATAAAAACTAAATAGAGCCACTACATATATAATAATGTGAATTCCTGTTCTGCCTCGTTTCTTTCTAGTTGTAGTTGCTATAGATTATAGTCAGAAGCGCCATTAGCAGCAGCATCAATAGTTTATTAGTGGAAGCAAATAAGCAGTGAGTAGTAACAATAATAGTAGATGATATGCTTACAGAATTAGAAATATTGTATGCAGTTACCTACCGTGTAGTAGTAGGCGAGTTAGTACCGCAAAAGTGGATCACCAGTTGCTAGAACTCTTGTACAACTGAGCAAGCTGGGCTTAAAAATTGAAAATAACAGTCCATCCTCCATACCTTATTGTTTAACAGAACAACGGCTGCAGTAGAGATACGGTACCATCAGTTGTTTGATCTTTAACCATCCCTACAAATTTCAGACTCGATAATCTAATTGAAAATGAATGAGATGCAGACTTTAAAATTGTAACCAATCATCAATGAAAGAATTGAGAACAAAAAACTGATTGCAGTAATTTAGTTCATTGTATAAAGATTGAAGTACAGAAGTTACTCTCATGAGTTTACAAAAACATAGATCAACAACTCCGGCTAACAAGCCCCAGTATCCATAAAATAGAATCATTTGAATAGAAGAGACATCAAGCAGAAGCATATACTACTGCTATTAGCGATACTTGTAAAAACAAAAGACACTGAAGGCTCACAAACGCGGTTGTAGTGGATATATAATTAAAGCCATGTTGCCATGGGTTACACTCTGTGATTCAACCAAGTCATTCAGATGTAAGAGTAAGAAGCGGAGTGGTTAAATTAACAGTCTGATCAATGAAATAGGCATGAAAGTATGGTGAGAAAAACCACGATAGTTGGTTTAAGTAGCTGTAATCATATATCACAATGTTATTGCTTGATCCAGTACTGGTTACTAATGTTATCAATTTTGCATGATCTGAATGATCCTTTGGCATCACGGAGACCTCCCATGTGAATGTTATTGGATAACAAATAACATCAACATTGAATAAAGAATCAGATATTATGGAAGAGCAAATTACCATAGAAAATGCATGTGGTAACTCGAAATGAGATACAGTAAACAACCAAAAGAAAAGAGATGAACCTTGAGTTTGAAATTTACTTATTTCCAGAAAAGTCGGTAAACATCGACTGTGCCTTTACTTTTCGATAAAAAACATGAGATTTTACATATGTTTTATTTTTATTTCTTTGGCAAGGCCCATATGGTGCACATTATACACATTAGTACAAATTACGTGTTAATAAAACAGTTATTGTAAGAGATAGGAATCGAGTGTAAACAAAAAGAACATATTCGGTTTTGAGATTGGGTATTATCTCTACACAATAATAACAATAGGATATTAATAAGCTCCATTTTAAAGTTATATTTGTTTGTTTTCTAGCTGTATGAAAAAAGTATAAATGTATAACTGGAACAAACATGATAGTAGAATATAATTATTAGATTAAATAAATAAAATTGACCAACTCTATGTAAACAATAGCAGTATATCAAAAGGTTCAAATTTTGTATAGACTATGATAGCCAGATAGTTCCTAAAAGATATGTATAGCGTACATGTATGTTACACCAACCATGTATATTGATAATGGTCCAAAAGTTTAATTTAGTCACCTTATATTTATGTGATTATTAGTAGATCTTTTGCATTAAGATAGTTGAGTAGTGCATTTTTGGAGATCAAAATGTATAATCTGCTTAATATATCATATAGTAAACGGAAGGCAGTTGTCTAAGGGAGTTTTGACACTTAGTACAAATACCTCAAGAAGGATGTCATGTAGAAAATATTTAGAATAAAGAGTTTGTAGCATCAGTTTTCAGACTTAATCATACCATGGTAAAAAATTAAAATGCCAAATTTGACATTTCTAGTGAATTTAAATATTATTGCAAAACAGATGTATGGAAATGAATATGACTGTAGTAATATGAATCTTAATTTATGACTTTCAAAGCAATTGGTTTTTCATAAACAAAAATTCAAGTTTAACATCAAGGCGGTTACCATTTGGATCATGCGCTTCAAAAACTACCACAGAGCTTCTGCTCCACCTGAGGATTGAATTAAGATTCTGGAATCTCGCCAACATAGCTTGAAGAGTGGTTGGCAAAACAAAATGCTACTCATTAAGGCTAAGAGACAGGACTCCAAATGTCTATGCTAGGAATAATATACAGAAAGTTAGGGAGCCTAAATTACTTTAATTGTATAATATATTACTTATACTATTGTATAATCAGTAACTTACACATCTAAATCTAGTCCATGAACAATTCCATGAGCCTTCTAAACTAGATTGGTCATGGTTGGTTTTGCTACATAACACTAAGAGAAAGAAATAAGTTAAACCACCTCACACAGTATTGCAACTAAAAAAAAAAAACTAACCGAAATACAGTGAAAGAATAAAAGAGGGGGACATCGTACATTGAACAAATAGCTAACCTGAAAAATATTGCTAGACAATGCATCATAAAATAGAGAGTAGAAAACACTTTCTAAACAGTATACATAACCTAAACATGAATCCATGTCTGAAGTGTCATGTAAGCCCAAAAAAAAAAAAAAAAAAGAATAAATAGTTTATAGTATGAAAATGAATGCTTTTGTGACTTCATACACAGCAAAACAAATTACTTTATTTTACATACTGATGCTTCGTACAACATTATTTTTCAAACAGGAAATGGTTAATATAAGAAACAAATAATTGTTTGTCAGGCCTGAAAGCAAATATAATTAGTCCAATAGGAATAACTATCAAAACATATAGGGTCATCAAGTGTAGAAAAGTCAACCCTAAATTTATTGGAAATTTTATGATATAGATGCTAAAATTAGTGTACAGTACCAGATCAAAAGTTTTTGGGTATATCCTTATTACTCAAGAATGGTAACTTGTAAAATATGAACAAAGGCTTAATAAATTAGAGTCATCAAACATGAATAATATATAAAATTCCTTGGTTTTAATGGAATAGATGAAAAACATGAATCAATGTTATTAAGCAATTACAGTAGCAACGTGATAAATATCACTGCCTGCTAAGGTATACTAAGATGAAAGTATAGTAGGAAATAAAAGGAAACGGTACCTTTGTTGCAATTTGAAGAAACCAAGACCTGAAGGAAGAAAAAGCAATTTGTGAGATGAAAAAACCCAAACTGAAAGCGGTGATATTCAAAATAAAAGTTAAGAAGTCCAAATTTTTTGACAAATCCCATGACGACATTTCAAATAAAGCTGGCTAAACTAATTATCATCGTCATGGATCGATTGTTAGGGATTCAGTTGAAAACAAAATGATAAATAGCGAGCGAAGCCGGTTCATAAAAGGAAGAAAGTAAAAAAAAAAATATTACCGATTTCAAAAAATCCCACCATTGATTTAGGAGAATCTGAGAGATGCTCTAGATTAAACATCGACTGAGTCGGACATGGAGGACTTGGATGTTGGATTGAATCAGAGATGGCCGGCTTTCAGTGAATTTTAGGGATTTAGGGATAAGTTTGGTACAAATGGAAGTGACGAAGTATTTTTCTTTTTTTTACTTTGGCGGCCTTACGTCTTATTTTGTCCCGCGTTGTTTTTCGCTCCCGCTTTTCATATTAGCAATGTTAATATAGCGGAACATATCTAATGTATAGCCTAAATTATTTGTTATTCTCTTTGCTTCTTTTATATAGCACAATTTATGCATTATTTTATTTTTTTTAATTATTTTATTATAGCACTTTAATATAAGGCTGTAATACAATGCTATGTATATCATATTTTCTTATAGTGAAAAAAAATTGAATTGACAAACAATGACACAAGCAATTTGGACAGCTGAGAGCGATTTAACACAAATAATGACAGAAAAAGCAACACGTGAGAAGAAAATACCTAATTTTCCCAATAACAAGACTAGGGTTTGGCCACTGCGATCTGAACAATTGCAATTGAAGATGAGGAAGCAAGGGCGATCCACCACAAGTTGAGAGCTGCAAAACTAGATGAGATGATTGAGATTAAACATGAAATTTGTGTTGCGATGATTAAAATGAAGGATAATTTGGCGTAAAATGGTATGGCTGATCGAACTATTGGGCATATGAAATTAAGGCATCATATTTCTAAGTTGGGAAAGGAAGCGGGCAGGAGGGGCGGGATGGAAAATCTTAGGAGGTAAAATAGAAAGGAAAATGAAAATGACCTAATATTTGGAGCGAATAGCGTTTAGTATCTATGAGTTTTTTTATTCCAGTACCCCTAGAAGCGGAAATGCTATAATGAGTTCTATATTAAGACTGATTTGTTGTAGTGTACCCGTTTGAGTCTCAACGGCTTTCTTCCATCTCACAAATATTTCCATAACATCACTTTTTTTGTTTCATAACATACACCCATACATGCCTAGAAAAATCATCAATAAAAGATACAAACCAATGCTTACCTCCCAAAGATGCATTTTTGGAAGGACCCCATACATCCGAGTGTACATAATGCAAAACACCACTAGATTTATGCATTCCTTTGCTGAAATGAGGCCTGGTCTTCTTGCCTTTCACACAATGTTCACAGAAATCAAGCTTACTAGCAGCAACTCCTTTCAACAAATTTTGTTGTATCAAAGTGTTTAATGACTTCTCACCTGGATGTGCAAGTCTCATATGCCATAGCATTGACATTTCTTTAGCTGCAACTTCACTTTGTTCAGTTGTAGCAACATCTCCAATCACCGTATTTCCATTCAAGTAATATAAATTGTGACGACGTGTACCTTTCATAATGACCATAGCACCAGAAATCACTTTCATAACACCATTTCAACCATCAAGTCTAAGCCCCTTGGATTCAAGCATCCCTAAAGAAATCAAATTCTTTTTCATACTTGGCACACATCTCACATTTTTCAATTCTTTGATTATCCCATCATGCAACTTTAGCTGAATGCTTCCAATACCCACAATGCTACAAGAATGATGGTTTCCCATCAATACTTCACCTTCAAATTTTGTAAAACTTGAGAACCATTCTCTATTTGGAGTCACATGAATTGTATCTCCCGAGTCTAGTACCCACTCATCATCTTCTGCCAAAGGAATAGAAGGCATTGTGATTAAGGAAAAATCCGATTCAGCCCCTACATCTTTGTTGGACTGCACAATGTTTGCTGCGTTTTTCTTTTTCTTGTCTCGCTCCTTCACTTTCGGACAATCTTTAGCCCAATGACCTTTCTCATGACACCATGCACATTCATCTTTAGCTAAACGACCTTTTCCTTTAGACGGTCCTATACTTTTATCATGATTTTGGCCAATATTTTTCTTGCGGTCATTTTTCCTACCCCTCACTACTAGAGTGTCACCACTATCTTCTCTAGAGATGTCATCTCTATGTATCTTACGAAATTCTTCACTACATAATGCGGTGACAACTTCATCATAAGTGAGCTTATCTTTGCCATGAATAAGTGATTTGATTACGGATTCATATTTCTCCGAAAGAGAATTCACCAAACATATAGCCTTTTCTTCATCCGGAATGACCTCATCATAATTGACCAACTCGGTTAAAAGCTTATTGAAGGAATCTATATGCTTCGTTAGTGTTGCATCCTTCTTCATATTAAACAGATACAAATTTCTCTTCAAATGAATTCGGTTTGCCACATTTTTCACAAGTTATTTTGCTTCAAGCTTCTCCCACAACACTTTTGGAGTGGTTTCATGTTGGTAATTCACTCTAATATGGGCTTCTACGCAGCCGCTAATCACAGCCAAGCAAAGCCGCTGATTCTTCTCGCACTGTTTGTCGGACCATTCATCAGGCTTCTCTTCTCCCAAGCAAGCTTCTAGATCCAAGTGTTTAAGAGCATCGGCCACATCAGTCCTCCATAAGCCGAAGTTATTGGTACCAATGAACTTATCTACCTCTAACCTTGCTCTATGATAAACCATTCTCTCCTCTTTTGGTGCTTGAACACTTTCAACAGTCGCAGATGGACTGGATTCATTCATATTCAGCGCAAACACCTTTCAGGAATAAACACAAAAACTTTCTGTGCACTCAAAAAAACACCACCACACCTCTGAAAACTGAAACCGGGTGCTTTGATACCAATTGTAGATCAGAGGTTCTAAACACAGCGGAAGTATACTTTTATAGTATCTATATTGTAACTATAAAGTACCAAAAAACAAAACTGAAAATGAAAGAACACAAGGGTTTAACGTGGTTCAGCAATAGCCTACATCCACGGGCAAGAGAGAATGATTTTATTTCTTACGGTGGAGAAGCAAAGGGAGAGATACATACATTTTTTTCTCACAAACTCTCATGGCTGCTGGAAAAAACCTTCATACATTTCACTTGGTCTTTTTTTCTCTCACAGTCACTCACCTTGCGTGACACAACTCATATAAGTGAATAGGTTCACTTGGGCTTTAACTTGTATTCAGGCCACATAAGAAAAACATTGCACCAAATAAATGTTCAGCTGCACATGCTTTATGCGTGAGCCATATTCCACACCTGATATTATCAATCTCAGTTTGCATAACAGGGTTTTGACCATTGTCAGACCGTGCTTTAGTCAGTTATCGCAGCACATTTTGAATTTGACCGACAACTTCTTGTCTTGAAGCGTTCAGCTTAAGTTGTATCACGTTGTCATCTCTTAACGGCTCCAAAGCTTTTAAATCATCCTCTAGCTTCGTACCCCTTTCAATTAACTCATATGAGCTTCTTTTTTAGCACTGGGATCTGTCATGGCCATATTTCTACAATGGAACTCTTCTTTTATAGCAGCTAGTTCTTGCTGAAATACCATGCGATCATCTGCTAGTCCCTCGTTATCCGCTAGGAGTCCATGAATTTCATGTTGTTGCGACCATCAAGAAATTTAATACTTTAAAATGCCACAGAATGTATGCACTCTCACTGTAAAAAAAACAGCAATTAAAATATCAATTTGGACTATGATGATTTTGTTCATTAATATACAGATTATGAAGCTATTATATCTTCTAAAACAATTGAATGAAAATTCTGAACACACAGGCCCCAACCAAGCTTATGTACAATGTATAAACCAAATTACACACATCATTTGTGAAAAATAGATAACACAAATTATCATATGCAAATTTTGTAGAAAGCCAAAAATCATAACTTTGTGGATTTATGAAAAATATGATTTTATGTGCAGAAATCCTGCATATAGAAAAAGTTTGACCCTGCATTATAATTTGAAGTAGACCTCATATCTTGATGCTGGTACTAATTCTATTCATATTCTGATCATGGCCTGCTTTGAAAAGAAAGTAAACTATTGACCATTGTATATTTTTTATACTATATTCCTAAATAATAATACAACTCGAACTAATGACGTTAACTGACAATTGGTTATTTTGCGAAATCGTGAAGTATAATAGAATATGGCAGTGCATAAAACTTAGAATAGGATGCTACACAAATGGAGTTCGACCTACTTATATTTGTTAAGATGCATTGTATTGATCCTTTATGTGATACTATAAATAATTAATTTGATTGAATTTTTTAGTTGGTTGCGGTCTTTATAAGCAAGGAAAAAAAATGTTTCACTGAATCTCGTCGTCACTGTCAAAAGTGTTGGTAAAACTACAGATAGGTTACTTATAATAATTCATGTACTGATCATCCGATTGTAAATTAAAGAACATGGAAGATCAGTAATTTATCCATAAAAGATGCTTGGAACATTAAGTGGAGCATATAGCAGTATAGTACAGAGGTAACATGTTTAAACGTCGCACAATATACATGCAGAAAAATAACTGATGGGCCAAGCCCAATATAATAGCCCATAATATTATGTTCAGGACATAAGTGATAACGGAGCTAACATATCACTTTACTCCCCCCTCCCCCCCTCCCCCCCCCCCCCCCCCCGAAACCTAATTAGGGTTTCGTGGAAAAAAAATGGCGACTCCTCTAAATCAAAAGACGATTGATGAAAGGATCTGCTCGTCAGGCCACCACGACAGGTAAATCCAGTAAAACTTGAGCTCTTAAGTTTGAGATTGATTGTGATTTGCTGAGAGAGGATAAATTGGAACTTCGACAGATTTATACTTTGAGTTTGTTGAAGACCTAGCTGAACGAGTAGAATCTGACATCAATTAGACTTTGTAGCACCAATTTGAGCAGAAAACTTTTGTAATCAGGAATAAAGATAGCTCTTTTGGATCTTTGCGATGGATCAACAGCTTCAACGTTTAACTCCTCTTTCAGCTTTGTGAAGCTGGGCTTGGAAAAGGGTTTCGTAAGAACATCTGCTTTTTGCTCTATCGACAGTATATATCCAACTTTTAACTTATTTTTGATGACTTGTTCTCTAATAAAGTAATGATCTAACTCTATATACTTGGTCTTTGAGTGTAGAACTGGATTTGATGTTAGGGAAATAGCATTCACATTGTCATACCAAACTGTAGGTTGTTTAACATTTGTAATTTGTAGTTCATTCAGAAGTGATTCAATCCACATGATTTCTGCATAAGTACTAGCAACGCTTCTGAATTCTGCTTCAGTACTAGACCTTGACACTGTATCTTGTTTCTTTGCACACCATGAGATTGGATTTCTTTCTAAATAAATATAGTAACCTGAGGTTGATTTTCTATCATCACAGTCTGTACCCCGGTCTGCATCAACATAGGCATTAATATTTGTATCACTGGACTTAAAAATTAATCCATGATCAATAGTTCCTTTTGAGATATCTGAGAATACGTTTAATAGCTTCCAATGTGTATCCAACAGATCTTGCATGTACTGGCTGACCTTGTTAACACTATAAGCTATGTCAGGCGTAGTAATTGTTGCATACTGGAGAGCACCCACAATACTTCTATATAACTTTCCATTCTGAAAATGTTCTCCTTTGTGTCTTGATAAATGTATGTTTGTGATCGTTGGTGTAGGTAGAGGATTAGCCTTGTCTATTTTTGCTCTAAATAAAATCTTTGATATATATTTCTTTTGACTGAGACATATCTCTGAATTTGATGATCTTTTGACTTTTACACCCAGAAAATAGTTCAGTTCTCCCAAATACTTAATATAAAATTCTGAATTCAGCATTGTAGTGATGGCATTAATTTCAAAATCACCGCTACCTACAATGATAAATCATCAACATAAATCAGTATATAAGTTGTAGTAGTATTTAAGATTTTAATGAATATTGAGTTATCGGATTTGGCAGATTTATAGCCATGATTGACAAGTGTTGCTTTCAATTTGTCAAACCCAACCCTAGGAGCTTGTTTAAGTCCATAAATTGCTTTGTTGAGTTTGCACACTAAGTTTTTGTTGGACTGTTGCATAAACCCTTGAGGCTACACCATGTAAATTTCTTCATGTAATTCACCATTAAGAAATTTGATGTTTCAATTTCTAAATAGAGCAATGGTTAATATTATTCTTATTGATGTTGGTTTTACAACAGGTGAGAATGTTTCTGAAAAATCAAACCCATACTGTTGTGAATACCATTTTGCAACAAGCCTTGCTTTGTATTTAGAAATTAAACCATCTGGATTTTTCTTCAACTTATAAACCCATATGCAACTAATAATATTTTTATTTTCTGGTTTATCAGCATGTTTCCAAGTTCTTTATTTATTAAAGAATTATATTCATCTTGCATTGTTGCACGCCATTTGTCACTTTGTGCTGCTTCATTAAAGGATGATGGTTCTTCAGAAACAATAGCAGTGTTATAAATTTTTGGCTTATAAATACCACATTTTGTTCTAGTAAGCATAGGATGTTGATTAACAACATCTTTAGTTGCAGTAATTGGATTATCATCACTTGCTATGTTTTCTTCTGACTGATCAACATTAGTATGACTGACTTCTTCTTCTTGTCTTTGTTGATCTGCAATACCTTCATTATCATTGTTGAAGAATAATTGCTCTTGACTTGGCCTGCTAGAGGGCACTGTGTGTTGAGAGGAAGAGAATTGCTCTTGACCTGGCCTACTAGAAGGCACTGTGTGTTGAGAGCTTGAATAGGTGTCATGCTTCTTTTGGTGTGCTGGCACCAAAACCTCAATTTCATCAGTACATTAACAACAACCTGTTTTGTACTTACAGATTTTTCATCTGTATTTGCATTTGATTTGCTAAAAGGATAAAATTGCTCATTGAATTTAACATGCCCAGAAATATAAATTTTTCCCTTGCTATCCATGCATTTATACCCTTTTTGCTTATTGCAGTACCCTAGAAAGGTACAGGGAGATGACCTAAAATCTAGTTTATGATTATTATAGGGACTAAGGTAAGGAAAGCATTGACATCCACAAACTTTTAAATGCTTATAGTCTGGTTTCACCTTTGTTAACACTTCCTATGGACGCTTGAATTCTAGAACCTTTGTAGGCAATATTAATCAAGTGTACAGCTGCATTAAATGCATCAGGCCAATATTTAAATGGCATAGAGGCATGAGCCAACAAGGTTAAACCTGTTTCTACAATGTGTCTATGCTTCCTTTCTATAGTTTCATTTTTCTCAGAAGTATAAGGACATGTAGTTCTATGATTAATACCCTTTTTCTCAAAAAATTCTTTTAAGGGCAAGAATTCTCTTTCACCATCTGTCTGAAAATTGCTAACCTTATTTCCAGTAATGTTTTCAACTTTGTTTATGAACTGAATCACAACGTTACTAGTTTCAGATTTAGATTTAATCATATAGATCCAAACAAATCTAGAATAAGCATTGATAAATGATACATAGTATCTGAAACCATAATTTGAACTGATAGGAGCAGGACCCCACAAATCAGTTGTTATCAATTCAAAAGGTCTAGTGTAACATGTTTGTGAATCTGGAAATGCAAGTTTATGACTCTTCCCCAATTGACATGTTGAACATATATAAGAGTCAGGAATTTTACTAATAGAGATATTATTGCTATTCATGTACTAGTAGAGATATTATTGCTATTCATGACATGCTTCACAATTTATATACTAGGAAGTCCCAATTTACAATGCAACATATCAAATTCTTTATAGCATTCATGATCATTCATAACAGACATTATACACTTATTTCTACTAGAATCGGAATTTTCAGAATTACAGATATTAAATCTGTATAAACCCTTATCCTCTTTACCCTGCAAAATAATTTTCTTGTGTTAGAATGTCCTTGACTATGCATGCATTTGTGTAGAATTCAAAATAAACATTGTTATCGTTAGCAACTTGGAAAACACTCATTAAGTTTTTCTTTATTGATGGAACTCTCAGTAGATTTTTTAAATATAACTGTTTAGTTCAACCAATACTTGCATTTCTAGTGTGTGTAATATGTGCAATTTTACCATTACCAACAATAAGATTTTGTGTACATTTGTACTCCTTGTTTCCTAAATTCAAATTGCTTAAATTGTTGGTGACATGATTAGTTGCACCTGAATCTGGATACCGACAATCATCAGCCAAATCATCAGTAGTAGAACTTTCATTA
Source organism: Allium sativum (assembly GCA_030737875.1). Classification (NCBI taxonomy): domain Eukaryota; kingdom Viridiplantae; phylum Streptophyta; class Magnoliopsida; order Asparagales; family Amaryllidaceae; genus Allium; species Allium sativum. Next base: position 1,652 of record JASFAX010003352.1, on the reverse strand, counting down.
TTATTAATTTCTGATATTTGTGTTTTGCCACCTTTTGACACATTCACCATATTTGCACTAGCATTACTGTTCTGCTGAGAGGGTGTGCGGTTGGTGCTAAATCTGAAGTAACATTTGTTGGCACTGTGACCCACTTTTTCTTAGATTTGACACCTAATTCTATTATTATTATTGCTTCTTCCTCCTCTTCTGCCTCTGCCTGACTAACCTCCCCTCTGATTGTTAAATTGATTTTTTGATCCTCCTACTTTTTCTTGATTTTTGTCACGTCCAAAGGTAGAGTAATTAACAGAAAGATCAGAATTGATATTCTTTTTAAGTTCTATTCTACCTTCATGTGCTAACAAAGTAGAATAGACATATTGTAAGGAGGGTGTTGGATCCATAGACAGTATGATAGCTGTAACAGCTTCATATTCATCATCTAAACCACTGACAATTGCAATTACTTGTTCTGATTCAGATATTTTTTGGCCTGCTGAATTTAATTGATCACAAATATTCTTGACTTTTAGCAGATACTCATTCATAGATGATTCATCTTTTCTGATATTGTGTAACTGTCTTCTGTGATGCATTACTCTTGCAAAAGACTGTGTAGAGAAATTTCTTCCACAGTAGCCCAAACTTCTTTAACCCCAATTAGTTGGGGTAAAATTGCAGATCCAATAGAGGACATGATTCATGCACAAACCAATCCATCTTGCCTTTGGTGAATGGTAAATTAAGGATTGGAAACCAATTTATCTTCAGCGTCTCTTATGAATTTTGGTGGAACAATTTTTGTTCCTAGAATATAATCTTCCAATCCGTGTGCTCTAATGGTTGTTTCTACCTATAATTTCTATAACAGGTAATTGGATTCATCGAGATCGATGGATATTAATTGGCTTTGTGGCTTAATGATGGTCTACATCAATTCTTGAACAGGATCAGTTTGAATTGGAGGAGCTCTGTTGCTGGAGACTTGGGGGCTAGAATAAGTTGTTTCAACCATGATGAAGAAACTCAAAAAACACAAGGTATGATCTGAATTTCTTGAAGCTTTTTGAATTGAGATACAATTAGAGATTCACACAATTGTTGACTGATGCAACACTGAGTGCTTGATGATGTAACACGAGTTAAATTCTGGTAGAAAGAATTTCGATGGGCACTCTTTGATGGCACTGAAACAATTCTGCGGTTTTTCTTGATTGATCTTGATCGATTCTTGAATTCTGATCATACATTAGCAACACAACTTTACGTATAAATCAAGATGCAACCACTGATATGTAGGCGAGGCACTTGATTTATAGATAAAGCAACAACCCTCAAATGACAAAGGAATTTCGATGAGGGGTGATCCAAATGATGAAATTTTCCTGATGGATTTTTAATAGATCAGCACTTCTGATGATCTATTATTCTCAGATGAACACTGAGATAGCAACCGTGCTCTAATATCAAGTTGGAAATCAGGAAAAGATTAAGATGATATTTGTAATGGAGAATTTGTATTGTATTTGAAGAGAGTTGTACAAAATGAAAATAAACTAAACTAATGTAATAAGCTGAACATTAAAATTCTTTATATACATGCGGAAAAATAACCGATGGGCCGAGCCCAATATAATAGCCCATAATATTATGTTCAGGGCATAAGTGAT